>JAQIWF010001295.1:0-12552 GCA_034694965.1 Ceratozetes gracilis | reverse complement strand
GAAATTTGTCTATGGAGAAGCCAGGTTAAACTTGTGTATATGGGCAGAGTGTCTTTTCAGAATAGTAAGATAATTTACAGCATGACAAAATCAATGTAAAATTAGACCCTAACTCCAAATAAGTCGGAAAAATAAACCTCTATCAAAACATAAAAGTAATTTTATTTGAATCAATAAATATTTAATAAATAATAAAATTAACTTGATAATTTCAAACATTAAACAATCATAGTGTTCAATATTCTATCATAAACTGGATAATAAATAATATATTAATAAAACAAATTAAATTTAGTTTACATTCTGCTCCAGGTATATGACCATGCACTTCACTATTATAGCTAACCCTGGTAAAATTCCCAAAGTTCATTTAATAGATGTAAGCTTATGATCACTTTCGCTTAACATCGCCCAGTTTGGTAGGTGCGGAAGATGTGACATTAGCATGGTCAGAATGAAATTTTAAAATGGGAACAGATTTAGGATAACTATTTTGGTTCTGACAGTAATGGTTTGACTCAATAAATGCAATTTCCTCTCGGGATAAGTGTTCGAAATGTTTGAAGAAGTCACAATGGTCACACCATCCCAGGTAACCATTCGTAACCTTTCCAGTAATCAAATAGTCTTCGTGTTGACTGAAGTTGGGATGACATTCACAACTGCTATAAATACGGGCCGATGCAAACGCCTGTTCACATCCCTGGTTAAATTTATAGATATGTCTGATCCTCATTCTGTAATATCCATACAATGCGTCGATTCTCTTGAACTCAGACCTGATGTGGACTCTCATAATGAAGTCTGAATTACATAACTTGTTGTCAACTGATCTTTGAGTACAATTACAAGCATTCGTTGATTTCAATAAACAAATTATTAAAAACAAACCAAAAAACAATTTGTTATTCATTTTAACAGAAAATAATAATGACTTTAATTCAAAACGTTTTGAAGTTTTATTTATTAAATATAATGAATTAATTTCTAGAGATTTGTGGAAAACTAATTGCGGACTAATTTTTATTGACGACAATTGAAATCTAGAACTCTATTATAAAATATGTGGGAAATGTCATACAAATCATTGACTTTAAATGTAAACATTATTGTATTGAATCTCAATTAAAGTGTTTATTTAATTAATAATTGGATTCCGGGTTATATTTTATTGATAATAATTTTGAAAGTAATTCATTACTGAACTTATTTTTATTTCTCATGCATTCAATACAACAGATATTCCCGAAAATGTCTAAAACTCGTGAATTCACTAAAATTTTCTCGAAAAATATTTGAATTGAAATTTGAACAAAAGTCTATCCAAGGATTTAAAGGATTATCCAAAGATTATCTGAAAACCCGGAACTGAAAAAGCAAATGATTTGAAAAATACTTGAATTTCTGATTCATTTAACAAAGTAATACAGTACTAAACAGATAATTTATCAACATTAATAATTGAATCAAAATTATGGCAATTTTCCACCTCTCACTATACCTATTTACTTTAATTTGTTTCTCAAATTATGTCATATCATTTAGAATAGAAGGTTTGCAACAATTTTATTAAATCATTTGTTAAATTTTTCAAATATTTAGATTTGCCAAGAAGTCAAAACAATGGTCAAGGTATCAATGATTCCATTGTTATTAATCGGCAAAATTTAATCAGTGAGCCAAGGTGAGGATACAATATAATTTTGTAAACATTTTATTAATTAGTTATAAATTAGTACTTAAATATGAATTTTAATAATTAATAATTTTGTGTATTTAAGTGAAACTGCAATCAATGGTATCAAAGATGAAGAAGAAAAAAGTCAATTGACAGTAGACCCAAATACGACCACACCTTTGATCACACCACCTCAAGGGGAACAGGAGTGGGATAAAGAAACTCTTGATAAGGCCAAGGAAATGTACAGGACATTTTTTAAAATAGCTAATTTCCTTGAAGAGTTTGCAGAACCTTATTATCGGAGAGAGAGAGAATTGGAACGTCTACTTAAAGGATCCCAAAGTGATTAGTGATATCTGATTTCTAAATACAAAATTTAATTATTTCCTTTGTATTGAACAAATAAATAATTTACTCCCTATTTTTTGCCACCTGCAACCTTTTATTTATAAATTATATCTAATAATAATTGTCAGATATTATTGAAGTATTACACAGGTTATTTAAATCATTTATTAATATATTGTGCAACATTTGGGTGGTTTCCCTATATTTTATTAAATATTTGACTACCATTTTTAAAGAGATTTAAAATTTAAAAAGAACAAATCCAGGTAGTTAAATTCTAACGTCCATTGTTTTCCTGTATAATTTATGTGGTTTGACACTTGACTTAATAGGTTTTTCACCATGCTTGTCGAAAGTGTATGGAGTGGTGGCATTCAATTGGCTTTTGGTCACAAATTGTACGGTTCTATTGCTCGGAGAGGACCCCAATTCAAAAACAACTAATTTGTTGATCTTTGGATAAGCATAGAACAGGTGTTTTGGTGTGTAGAGAGTTATTTGAGGGCCAACTGTCCAGTAACGGCCCAAATTGAATCCGTTGAGGAATGCAAAGCCCTTTCGCCAACCATCGAGTCGTAGGAATGAGTCAAACGGCAGATCTATTTTGTTGGGCAGAGAGAACTCCGCGGCAAAGAATGTTGGAATTCTTTCCCTCCTTTTTCCAACTATTGTGGGCATCGATTTGATTAAATTGTTTGAATGTTTGCTAATTGTGTCCACATTTTCAGACCAATTCTTGAAGAATAGGTAGTGATTCCAATTCGTGAGATAATAAGGGCCTAAAGTGATATTCTTGGTGATGCCCTGAGGAGCAAGATATTTGTTGAAATAAATTTAACAAAAGAAAATAAATTCTTACCTTCTGTTCATTGATGTTATTGCCATAGCAAATTCTACCCTGGTTCTCCACAAACAAGTCGAGTCGAGACCCCATTTGGATGTCTAAACCAATTTTATAGAGATTTTGACTCCGACTTAGAGTTCCCGCATATCTCTGGAAATGAAATTAATGGTCAGTAAAAGACTTTTACATTCATACTATGAATGAGTACCCCATCAACAAACACTTGAGCCCTATCTGCGAGTGCGTTAACTGTGAGGACAGCGGGATCTGAGGGTCTGAATGTGATGTTTGTTGAGTAGAGAATAAATCCGTTCCTAAGCTTCAACTGTTCAAAAGTCATAGGAATCGAGGACTTGATTGGAGTCATAATCGAAGCCATATCGTAGATATCAAGAATAGGTGTCATCACAATGGGGTCCAATTGCATCTTAGGTGATGGCGATGGGAGTGTGCCGTTAGGGAGAGGTAAGTACTGAGATCAACAAATAGTGTTATTAATATAATGAGTATTTTTCTCAAATTTCTTTTTATTACTTTTCCGATGATTTTTCTAACATCGAAGTACTTTTGAGTCGGATCTCCAGCTTCTGTGAGGGGAGCGTCGAAGTCATAACTAGTAGTGCAGGGCATGAATACATCTCCCAAATTAGATCCGGCGCCAAATCCAAAGCTGGTTCCGCCGTGAAGTGGATATCTGTTGAAAAAGGAGTGAATATTAACCGCAATCACAGTTCGAAGACATTACAAATTGACGGAAGCGTTCATTGAAAGCATGACATCTAATGTTTCACAGACATCACTGGAGGTTGAGGTTGAGTGGGGCTGTTCCCAGTGGTCAATCCAACCAGTATAGTACTCAGAGTTAACATCCGGGCCATATTGTTGATGCGCTCGTTGGGCATTGAAAGAGGAGACTGGATCAGACCCCGGCCCAAAATCAATGGTTGCAAACACATTGTCGGCTTTACCACATTTTAAGAAGTAGTCGGCATTTCCATCGGTACTGAAGAGGAGGACATCAGTACCCAAATTCTTATGATGTAAATCACGTAAGTGCGCCACATATTGGTAATCACAGGCGCCATAACTCCCGTATTCGTTCTCCACCTGAACCATAAGAATGGGTCCGCCATTAATGTAGAGCATTGGCCGCAACATCGGTAGCAACAAAGAGAACCATTTGTCCACTTCATTGAGATAACTGGGATCTGATGACCGCATTTGCATACTTGCGTTCTTACTTAACAGCCAATAAGGAAGGCCTCCCTTTCGTAAACAAATATTTTAAAATTTCTTCAAAAGTTTATTACAAATAAATACCAAATCTCTTTCGGCATCAATAAAGGGTCCGGTCCTGAGGTTGACATACAAACCGACATCATTTGCAGTTTGCAAGTATCGCATCAAATCACTGTCACCCTCGAAGTTGAAGACACCCTCTTCTGGTTCGTGAGTATTCCACTCAATATAACTGAAAGTTCAATGAATAGACTCTTTGATTGTAAAGTCAATGATTATTGGGTTATCTCACGTCTGGACAGCATTAAGTCCCGCCATTTTATATTTGATCATTCGGTCGCGCCATAGAACTGATGGCACTTTAAAGTAGTGAAGAGCTCCCGACACATATCGGAAGGGTTTGCCATCCATTAAGAATTGGTTGCCATTGCTTTGAAATGTGAAACTCCGCGCACAATCGCATCCAATGTTTAACTTCGTTTAAAATTATTGAATTTAGCGAGATCATTGGATAATAACTATGATTTGTACTTACTGAAGTAAGAATTATAGCAGTCAATAAAATGCCTAGAGCATTCATTTTAGTTGGGTTTAATCTGAACCACTGGTAACTGCAAACCAATTTGAATCTCAATTGACTGAAGAGTTCTTTTTATTTTGAATTTAGTGTTTATTGACTTATCATTGATAAGTTATCAAGGGATTCAATGTTTGTCTTATCAGTGGTTTGTTGATCTCATTTCTCATGCGATAAGTCATGAATGCAATCAAAGGTTATGTTTAACAATGAATACAAATCAGTGGATCAAAACCATTGTCACAATGTTTGGGATAAATGTTTTATCAAAACATTTTGCAACCGATTCAGTCATTAAGTCTGTTTACTAATCAATAATCAGATGTTCAAGTATTTTGCAATTTTCAACTTGCTATTCATAGGAAAGTTAGGGTTTCTGAAGAGCTCAAGCATCCAATCAATCAATTTTACCAGTCAGATTTTTCAATTTGAGCATGTGCAAAATTTAAAAAAATAATATTCAAATATATTGTAACAAGATGAGTGAGATTGAATTTTTGAGAAATAACACAAATTAAAATTTAATTATTAAATCATAACAAAGAAAGCAAATCTGGAATTGAATAACTTGTAAACAAGTACTGTCAGGTTTGAATGAAAAAAGTAAAGTTTATCAAAATAATATAACAAGCAAATGCCAATAAATAACAAGCTTGGTTATTTCTATGTATTAGCCCCTAATTAATTAATTGGAAGACCCTCCTGGAGAGCATAACTTTCTACTGACTTATGAAAGACCTTGACAATTTGCATGACTTTAAGGAATGAAGTCCTGATTAAGCAAATCGAATGATTCTTACCATTGATTGACTTTAATCTAAGAATTTCATTGTTTTTAATATTCATATCACAAATATTGGATTAATTGACAATTGAGTACTCTTTGTGGTCACAACTCCCGAGGAATTTGTAACTAATCCTCTGCTGATTACATTTTAGTACATTTGGAGACAAAAACAATGATTCATAGGTTAAAATACAATTGTATTAATGATTAAAAAGATTTTATTTGAAAATTTTCTTATAATAATAATAATAATAAGGACTTAAAGAGTATATAAATAATAGAATAATAGAAATGTTTGGTTAAGGAAAACAATTAATTAGTCATAAATAAAGTAAAAAGGAAGGGATGATTACCCTGGTAAAAGCATCAAATGACTTATCAAAAAAACCACTTGATGGGGAAATCAAGTGGAAGAAAACCGCTGGTAGAAAGTGGCAAATACTTTCTGCCTGACCACGATTGAAGCCAAGCCAACTGTTCAAACATTTCAAACACCATTTGAACATGGCAAGTGAGATGAATGGGGGACCAAGTGGATCAATTAAATGGAATGTCTTCCACACGAATATAAGAATCTTTTGAATGGTTTTAAACATAGTTTCAATAATAAACGAAATAAGTAAACCAATGTAGTCCAATAGATCTAACCAAAACCAAACTAACCTTATTAATTTAATTCTACAAAATTTTTCTTTAATTTATATTATAAAAGTCCACAAAAAAATCATACCTAGTTCATTTCTTGGCGTTGGCATCATACGTGACCTAGTGGCAGTTTGATTTGGGCTAGCAAATGAAATAGATAAAATAGAAAATAAATACTGTTTATATTTGAAACAAATTAAAAGACATTGCTTACAATGAAACTTGCCTTTTAACTAAACTGGGACGATTTATAGCCAATTTTCTTGCGTCCACTCCAATCGAATTTATCGAACTATCTATCAATAAATATACCATAATTTGGTGCTAGATTGGCCTAAATATTTACAAACCCATTTCTATTACCATAACACAATTGAATAAACAAATCAAAACTAAAAAATTCATTCTTTCCATAATTCAATTGAATTTTGCGTTAATATCACAATTCAATCAATGAATTCACTGAAAGTCATTCGTTAAATGAATGAGGAATTCAACTATTTTTCCATTTGGTTCCGGGATTTGAGATAATCTCTGAATTGAATCCTTTGTATCTTTGGATCATAGTTTGAATAAAAGTCTATTTTAATTTTTATCAGGAATGGCCAAGGCCGGCGGCGTCAGGGGGGATGATCAGGGGGTCCCAAAAACTCATCGGTTTTATATTACAATTTGTGACTCTTGGGTTGACTACCTCTTAGCCATATTTGACTTTGATATCCATTTTTGAAAAACAATTTCACTGTAATAATCTTCAATACTCTTATATTCAGTTCAATACAAAGAGTTCAATATTCACATAAAATCTTTAGTATTTCGCCACAAATTATCTGTTGATTAGAATTGAGTTCATTTGATGACAAATATAATCAAAATAATAATCGAAAGACAATTAAATTAAAACCATTTATTTAAAGTATTTTTATAATAAGCACTTAAACGGTATATAAATGGAAAATATGAGAAATGTTTAGTAAATTAAGACCAATGACCCGAACCGTATAAAACCGGGGGTTTGAAAATAATACCCAAATGAAAGTTAAATAAATACTGAGACAAATCATAGATTCAGTCAATATTTTAAGTATAAAAGTTGAGAATTAAATAAAATAGTTTTGAGATAAATATACCGAATAAGAGATTATTATTATTAAACTCTGTTTAAAACATTAACTTTTTTTATAAAATACTGAAAATAAAGACAATTATCGCTTAAATTCAATGATGTTTTTGATTCTCTACTATAAACTTATTATAGATTTTTATATTATTTTTAGATTTTTATAATAATTATGAATGAGTTAAACGAAAACAAGTAATACTGTCGTCAATACTCTAGGATATACTGATCGGGTACTTCGCAGACAGCGTTGGGTGAGTTGAGCCGATAGTCGGCCATACATGTGATGCCGTGATAGTGAACTACTGCCGCACAGATCACCAGAATATGAAACAACTGATGGGAATGAAACTGCAATACAATGTTTAGTAATTAGATGTCATTCCTCTCAACAATTGAATGTCTTTACCCAATAATCACACTTTCCGGGGAAGAATCGCTCGGGTATTCGGGAAGCGTAGAGAAGGCCACCGATTATATAAAGAACACCCATTAGTATAAGACTTGTAAACGAAGCTCTGATTGATGACTCCAACCAAGAGGTCCAGCCGTGAGTAATGAGCCAATGGATGCCCGGAATAACACCCGACAAACCAAATGACATGAAAACCCCGGCTCTAAGCGGCCGAAAGTGCGGTTCAGAGAACTTATCCCAAAGCGAGACAATAACTGACGAAATGCCCAAAAATATGGTTAAACACAAATAGAATATCTTCGGCATAAATGAACAGTAGAAGCCATAGTAGAGCCAGGGTACAAATGAGCCCGTAATGAGCAAGGATATTCCACAGTAATCCAGTCTATTAGGAAAATGTAATCAATTATTAATTAACTGCAAATTGAGTTATTATTTATGCAATTATTTTGTACTTTAAGCTATCGATTGACTTGAAATCAAAGGCAAAATAATTCGAGAAATAAATCAATTGAAAAATCGATAAAATTTTAAATCAATTAAAAATAAGAAAAAATATGCGAATATTAAGTGTCGAGAGAGTGATAGACAGGAAAACCTGAATTCCAGCACAGATTGAGGGGGAAATCAACAAAAATATGATAGTTTTGGCGAACACTTACTTTGAAAAAAGTCTTCCGACCTGATGGGAGTGACAGCTCAATGTGTGGTAACAGGTGGACAGACCTAAGCATATGATGGCTCCGGCGAAGAAGCAGCCGAACACTATTTTATCCATTATTGAGATATTTGAATATTGAGAGCAGAAGAAGACATAAATGGCGAGACATAGGAATAGAAGACATCCGAATGCGTGCGTCCATATGTTGCCCGTCTCGGTGTGCAGTCGGAAGGCAGACCAAAAACACGCTTTAAAGGAAGACAGGGGCGGTCTGTGACCCATCACTAAGTAGTCGTTGTCTTTTAGCCATTGGGGAAGTTCTGTGAAGTGACAAACCTTTGGATAAATGGGATAATCAGTGGTTAGACTCAATTCGAGTGATTTCTATATTTATATCACATTATACTCGGAAACATCACTATATTGAGAGCACTCATCAGTAGAATCTTGCAATTTATCGATGACTTCAATATTGAGATCAACATTGAATTTGTTTGACTTATTTGTTAATTCCATTAAATGAAAATTAGTTCACTATTTATGCGATTATTTATTCAAAGATTTCAATAAATATTTGATCTCAACTCAAATAATATAAACTCATTTCAAATATATTTGTTTTCACGTGTTTTAAATGCTCTTTCAATAATTATTGTTAAATAAACAGGGTAACATAGAATATTCATGTCATAATATTTTATTAATTAAAAAAGAGCGCAACAAGGATAGTGTTTTATTTAGAAATTCTAGATAAACTTGGTCAAATTTGCGGTAAGATGTGGTCAAATTGAAGGAGTAATTAGTAAATTAATAAATGAGTAATTGTTTAGACTTACATTCCAGGCATCTGTGAGAACCTTTCGCATAACATTCTCGACATTCTCCGCCTCTTCCAACACTTTTTTGACTAAATGCTCGGCTGTTTCGGCCGCCCGACACTGAATCGACGGATTGCCACTCGAAGTGGAGGGACAGCGTCTATGTGTTTCCGACATATCTATGCAAAGAATGACTGCATTTAATAAATTGCTATTTCAATGAACGGGTATTTCAAAAGTGTTTCAATGAATTATTCAGTTTATTGGGAACTCTTGAGCAGCACTTCTGTGAATAAAGGCATAGGAAATGATAGCAAATTGTTTTGGTTTTTAGTTCCGAGTGTTTCAGTTCTGATTAATGAGTAGTTTTGCGGCGAATACTTTCAGATAATGTCAAACAAGTTGTTTGCGAGCAATACGTTTGATATTAGAATTTAATATCAAACACAAATTAGTTCGTGACCTCAATTGTCAAACTGGATATCACTTTCACTTCTGTCAGTCCACTCTTCCATACCTCTCTCTCTACCTCTCCCTCTCTCTCTCCCCTCTCGGAACATATTTCCCATTGCTTTGGGGTATAGTTTATAGTGTTTTCCATTCATTAGGAAAATTGCATTTTGTTTGAAGAAAAACAAAATTTTCTGAAATGTATATATAATTTGGAGGTTACGCCTAATCTACAAGAGATGTACTCCAATCCATTACAAAGAGCTATACGGAAGTGGACTTAAAGTGAAAGTCAAATCCTATGTCCTTACAGTGAGTTTCGCTCATTCGAGATATTTGGCACACAATTCAAGATTAAACAATAATTATCTTTATATTTGATAATCAAATCTTAAATATTTATTTATTTAATAAAATATTTATCTTTGCAAAAATAGATAACACACAGTTTAAAATATCCCAGGTGATTGAGTGCTATTTGCCAGGATAAAGTGTGCTCGATTGAATATATGTCCGATTTTCATATCAATAATCGTGGACAAAATTGTATCAAATAATTCACTTCCTATTCACCACTTCCTTTGAATTTGATTTTGTTTATTAACTGATTATTTTTGATATAATAGTCGACAAAAATAATGACTTTAAATATGAGATAAAAAACAAAAATTTAAAATGAATTCAGAAAATCGGGATTTTTTGAAGTAATAAAACAGAGACTAATATTTAACTGCATTTCGACTCAAATGCATTAAATTACGAATTATTTCCTCAAAAACATCGTATGATTTTGAAGACAAATTGGAGACAATTTGAGTAATGAATTCATTAATTTTATTACGAAATAATTGATTATTATCTTCACTAACGTCTTATAATTACATACAATTGACGTTCAAATTGAGTGTAGGGTTACTCAAGAGGATCAGCTCAATACTCCATATTTTGAGAAATCCCCTGATTTGAACAAAATTAAAATTACATTTAGGGAAAGAGGGATTTGACAAAAATGTGAGTTTATCTCATTTCCCTCTCACAGAAGAGTCTGGATAACCCTGAATCAAAATAAATCACGAGACTTACTAGCTCATACAAAGCTGCAAATCACCTTCTTTTTAATTTATTCTAGATATAATTTGACGGGAAATTGTTTGCACTTAAATTTATGTAATTGATTACTAATTGAAGTGCACTTCAGAGGTGATTATCAATCAGTTATTCAATTTCATCTGACTCAATTTTTGTTTTAACATAAACAGGATAAATTTCACATTTGAATGCAAAGACGAGTGAAATTTAAACTAGTAACAAGGAAGTTATGTCCAAAGTATAATTAAATGAGACCTTTAAGACAATTTGCTGGGTTTTGGAGATATGTCACAACATTTGTTTTGATAATGAATTTGAAAACTCAATGAAATTGAAGTAATTTTGTGATAACATTGAAATTTATTCAAATTATGGCCACTATTTTCGACATAAACCCATATTTTAGATTAGAAACAAGTATTTCTCCAAACATTGATTTGGAGGACATTTGAAGGTATTTCAAAAATATCTGTGAATTTGTCTTAAGTTCAAGACTCAAAAGACTGGATTTGAGCTCAAATTAAACACAAATCAATGACTTTCTTCTCTCTTATGATAGTGAGTCCTATCCTTCGTTAACTGTCTGAACGTTAAATAACTTCTCATAAATTAATACAAGAGTTAAATGACTCGAGTCATTCACTGCTTGGTAATTCAATTATTGCTTAATTGATTAAACAGGGATATCCAAGAAGGATTAGTTATAAATCACATAATTGTACTTTTTTGGAAACCCTCTCATTTTCGGAAAAATTCAACATTAAATTTATAGTCAGATACTATATTTGCCAAGGTTTTTGCCAAAATTCCTTGACCCCTTCCCTGTTGACGAAGATCTTGGGTAATTCTCATTTAAATTGAAATGACCAATTTAAACTCAATTTATATATTAGAGATGTGAAGGAAAATATTAAAATGTGATAAAAGATAAGTAAAATCAATATTTACCTCAATTTCAAAGATTATCAAAACATTCAACGAATACTTAAATCGATTTAAAAACTCAATAAATACTAAATATTTGGCGAATTTTTAACAATTATTATGTAATTAATTGACAATAATAACAATGAAGACTTGATTTCATAAAATACTTAAAATTTCAGATAATTTTATTGAAAAAATTACTGAATTTTACAAATACTTGAAGACAACAATAAATGAATAAAATATCACAAAATATTGCCAACGATTTGACTGCAATTGTATTCAAACAAATGCCTGAAAATTAAATCCGAGATTTAATTCAGATTTATTTGCTAATCACAATTGAAAGGGTGTTTCTCTTGACTGGGAGATACACTGGTGATTCTTATAGTGATCTCTTGTCTAATCTGATTAAAAATGATTTGATATCTTGTTTTGATGACATCTAATCATTGACTGCAGACGTGAAGCCCTTTAAACGTCTGATGTTTTGCATCACAGCTTTCCTCACGTCATATGACTTCTTGTTTACAACACTATACTCACAAACTATGTTTCATTATTGAAGGGGTGGGAGTCCTACAGTATGAGCACTGCCCTGGTTTCAGTTAAGGCAATTCATTCAGTTTTACCCAATGAACACTAGGTGAGACATTTGTTACTTAATTTTTGAAAGGGTTGTGCTGGATCGATTGTGTGTTGCTATACTACAAATGAGTTAAGTTTTCTGTTCACTCATTCAATAGGAATAAAGGAATTATTTCTATAAATATTTGTAACTTTTATCATAAGTTAAATCTACGGTTTGGGCTATTTTTCGAAGGCTAATGAGAGTCATCAAAGTCATCAGAGTGATTAAACATGGTTTTTTTTGCTTGTTAACACAGAGAAACTCCTATTATACAGGGTGATGCAAAAAGTCACCGGTCTCTATTGTAGGGTTTGTGCCGC
>JAQIWF010001294.1:0-12552 GCA_034694965.1 Ceratozetes gracilis | reverse complement strand
AGGTTACATATCACGTACTAAAAGCACAGATTTATTGTAATTTTTAAATTATATATAGGGAATTTTGATTAAATCACCCATCTAGATATTGCCAACCTTGCAAATCATAAATTGTCAAGATAATTTTATACATTACATAAAAATATATTTATCATTGAACTTTAATTTTTTTGAGGCTTTCTGAAAGTTCTTGGAGTTTAATCTGATCATTTCCCATAGCATGAGCTAAAGCTAGAATTTCTTCGTGGTTGAGAGTTTCAAAATTGACCAAGTTAAAACTTCTTAGACTCACACAGTTCATGATTAAAAATTCAACCGAATCCTCCATTATTTTTCTTAAATGATGTGATCTTAAATGAAGTTCTCTTAAGTTTGGCATCACCGACAAATGCACCAAGGTCTGATCATGGATATCAGCATATCCTACATTCAGGTATTTGAGGTTTGGTAGATATACGTCAATATCGGCGAAGAAATAATTATACAATGATTTAGGGTTTACATCAAATGTTAGATGAGTCAGGTTTTTACAGTTACGCAATGCCTCACTTAAATATGTTCTTGGTATGTTTGGAAAAAATCGGGTGTACATCCTCAAGGTTAATTTTACTAAATTCTTAAAATCACCCATTGATTCAAATAATTCGTAGTTTACTTCTATTGTATTTGAAACGACACTCAAATCATATTCCTCGAGTTGTGGACAATTCTGGGAAATTTTAACAAGCTCATCCACATGTACGAATGAAATGTCACCCAGAAAAACAATTCGAAGTTTTTTTAATTTGTTCAGTTTGCCCAATTGATGCACAAAATCATTAAGAGCTTGTTGAGTTATTCGGCGTGAAAAGTAGACCTCAATTGATTCTAAAGTGTCCTTGTTACAATCAATAAATCTTGCAAATAAAAGTGCGTGAAAAGCATAGTGGAAAAGTTTGATTTTCTTTATGTTTTTGACCAAGCAATAACCATGAAAAAGGTGCTCTATAGATGATATGGTAATATCACCTAGTTTGCGACACATTCTAAGATTACTTATACAATAATTAGTGCCAAATGACTTGAACATGTCACCTGTTTCCCAGAAGGTAATCTTGGTGATTGTTGGGCCTATTTTCCTGAACAGTTTATTCGCGTCTTCAGCTGTGATGTGAATGAACTCGATTTCAATATCCTTCAAATATTTACAGTATTTGTACGTCAGCTTAAATATCTCAATAAAATCTTCTAGATTACACCAGAATGTGTTGTATTTAATAATTAGCATTTTGAGATAGGGCATCTTCTTCACAAACACCTTGTAGGATTTAATATCTGTCCATACCTTTCCCAAGTTATCGGTTTTCTTAAGTGATTTGAAAAATTTCTCATCGAATGTAAATTCATAGTGTTTTTGCAAAACACAACGAGAGAACTGAGTGGACACACATTCAAGTCTAACCTTGTCGTGGAAGGAAAGGTAACTCAAAACCAGTTCGCACATATCATCGCCATATCTATCAAATGATGATTTATCATAGTTTTCAGGCCTTTTCTTTGTATTCAAACGAAGGACATTTAAGACAAACGTATTAATACGATCAAATTTAAAAGAGCTAGGTTTTTCTTGCTTGCTCATTTGTAAAAAATAATTATTCAAAATAATGTAGAATAAGTTTTAACTTCAAATAGTAACAAGTATGTTAATAATTACACTAATAATAAGCACATTTTTAAACTTTCACAATTTATATTTCTTTTATTAACCAGATGGATTACATTTTATGGATGCAATCTTATCTTAACATAAGAAGTTATTGTGAGTTAATCAAGGTCTCTTATGTTGAGTGATTACTAAGTCATGTAGTAAGCGCTTGTTTCTTAAAGTACGTATTCAGAAGAAAGAGGAGGGGTTTAGTGAAGCGCTTTGTTCCAAATGGAAGCAATATTTTACCAATAATGGGGTGGGGGTTTTGTGATTGGCCAAGAACTACCTACATACTATGTAAACATGAGAAAAATTATCTATTTTATGGCTTAATTTCAATTCAAATTATGATAACATGTCATAAGAAAAACTGAAATGTAGTGCCAATTGTTGCGTAAATATTACTATCAATATACTCGAGGGAAAAAAGCCAAAAAAAAGGACGAGGAGATATTATTGTTTACACACATACACAACGGTGGCCTTCTGTTTACCATAAATGTTTAGGACATAACCCACTCAGTAATCATGTATTACATTTTATGGTGTAATACTATCTCAAGATAATAAGTTAATCAGAATTGATCAAGGTCTCTTTCTATTAATTTATTTTTACAATAAACATGGCAGAGTTTTAATAACATGTGATAAGAGTCGGGTTTGATTTTAAAATGCTTACGATTATTTTTGTAATTAATTGCAATTATTGCAATTAAATAGAAATGAGCAGGGTTATTATGCATAAATAATTATTAAAGATTAAACCATTTAAGTATTTGACCTTTAATCCTAATACCAGGGTTGGCCACATAAATCGCATTTCATTGGAGGGGGAGGAGGCGTTGAAAATTACCCTCACCTAGGATTTAAAAAACTTGATAAATAGTACTTATTTACCGTGGGTGGGCTAGGGTGTTTATATGTAAGAAATATTATTAATATTTGAAGGAGTTAATTTCTGCGTATTTTTTGTCAAAGATACAAGGTCAGACTTGTAATCAAAATTTATAAGAAAAATCTTTAGACTTTGATTACTCAAACAACTGTACATGTACACATTCTCTTTAACTGGTATTACATAAATCTGATTTATAAAGAAAACTACGAATTAGAAAAATATGTTTGATCAAGGAAATCTTACATTTATTAAAAAAATGTACTCAGCTCAATTTGTTATTATTATATTAACAGCTTTTTCTTTTCTAACAATTTATCTCTTGTTACAAAATAAACTTCGAAGTGATTTAGATATTATAAAAACCGTCCAAGATCCAGTCCCTAAAGGTTGTTGTGGGCCAGGACAATTTTGGCCTCATGGAAAGAATCCAGGTGATCCTTGCGCGCCTGACCCACGCTGTGGAAGTCCGTTTGATGACTATATTTTAGTCGGTAAAAATCTCTGTTGCAGCACAGGTAACCTTGATCAAATTATATTTGAAAATTTAATAAGAAATATTATTTGATCATGTTAGATCGGGCCAAACAAGTTGATAGAGATCGGTGTTTTCGATATGTTGCCAATGTTATTTATTGGCTTGAAAGTATTGACCACATTCATTGTGGCAAGTACACTTTATGTTCCGCATCATGCATTGATAGAGTAACTAAAAGATCCCACGACACTGAGCCCACAATAAACCCAAACGATCCCGATTGGATAAAAAAGCTTTGGGAGGCGTGGAATTCTGGTTATAATTTTACGGGTAAAGGTACTGTTCAAGGTTGTGAGACAGGATGTTCAGGAGCTTATAAAGAGTGTGATCTTAATAATAAGCTACCAACATTTATCAAAGCTGTTTCGGAGCAAGTACATTTAATGGGCATGTTCTTTTTTGAGGGATTTTCTCAGCTTGTGGAATATTTTGATGAATCTGAGCAAAAATTGGAGACCTTCTTGAATCGAACAAAGAAACAAATTATGACCGATTGGAATATCATCAAGGATAAAGTCATCCATAAAAAGTAATAATTTTATCATGGTGACTCACATATAATTAACTTAATTTTAAATTAATTAATTTCATTGAACCAGGATTAAGAAATCAACGAAACGGCCAAATGTTGTCAAAATAATCAATCTATTTTAAATTTACCCTTTAAATTGTTTTACATTATATAAAATACATTTCAAACTCGATATGATCCTTCAGTTAAATTAAATGTATTTAGGGACAGGATCTTGCAAATAAAAGAGACCTCATAAAGGGTACACTGTAGTTTAAATCAGGGACAGTTAATTTAATTATTTTTATTTATTTACGTTTGTTACTTTATTAGAATTTTATTTATCAAATGATCAAATAAAATATAATTATTATATAAATAAATTAAAATTTCCATTAAAATTAATTTTTTAAATGTTGCAAAAATACTGATACTAATAATTTAATCTTTTGAAGTGACCTCGGTGATATTAAAACTTTTACATTACTCATTGAATATTATAAGTTGGCCTTATTAGATTTAGTTGTGTTAATTACAATATGATTATGAGCATGTAATAAAATTATATTAAAATAATCAAGGTCACACTTCATTGCATTTGTTCTTTTTTATATCTTAAATAAAATAAATGAACGTATTTCAAAATTGAATTTTCTAAACTTCAAAATAATTAACCGACTGATTTTTAATGTAAAGAGCTTACTCTAATGATTCATTAGTAATGAAACTTGCTTAAATATATTTTTTTATTTATGGTATTTGGTTAAATTATAAATTAAACTAGAATACACGATAACCATAAATTTAAGCAGATGAGATACTTTAATATAATTAAACTTGGAACTTTAGTTAAATATCAGTTCATTTAACTGGATGATTAATTTATACCTAGTTGAGTAAAAAAAAGAATTCATTCTTAAATTATCAGATTACAGTCATTGATGTAACCAAGCACACATCAAAATCATAAATTGCAACTCACTCTCTGGAAATTAATTCTGTCAAAAATGACTCATTTTATGAGATTATTTATAATGAGGAATTGATGTGCAAGAGCATTGTTTATATAAACTAAGTACTTAAATCACAAAGGAATTTGTTTAATAAATTTACACTTGATAACATTTCTTGTACATAATTAAATATTTTATAAATCTATTCAAGTATTTTATTTATTAAATTGTAAATTCAAGTCATTTATTCTAAACACCACCCTGCACATTTTTTGAATAGTACTCATAATATTGACTAATAAAACAATTAATTTCAAAACACTTTTATAAATGATGGTTGTCCATTCAACATGATTTTTAGGGGGGTCTGGGAAAAATTTCCTACTTTAGATTTTAAAACATCCACAGAACAGCATTTGTCTATGAACAAATATAGTGTTAAGATATTCAAAAACTTAAGGTAATAATTTGTAAAAATCCCGGACCTCAGTGGGGTATTCTGTCAATACCATCCCCTATGGACACCACTGCTTCTAAATATAATTAAATTATGAGTCAAACATTAAGTTTTGATTTTATCGAAGAACTCATATTTTTTATATATAAACTCTTTGTTTCTTATGGTTTTCTTGTGGTAATTTATTTTTCCATTTATTCTGTGCTAAAAAATGGTCGAAAAAGTAAACAGAAAGCGGTATCGCAGGAAGAAGTGGATGACAATTATTCAGACCTGGATCGCCATAATATCGACAGTGGCTCTTATCTCTATAGTGTCCGTAAATTTGAATTCTGAAGGAAATAGTATGAATGAAGAAAAGGTAAATTAGGATTAAAATAACCCCTATTATTAAATAGTTAGTGCAATTCTTCATTTAAAAAATATACAACATTTCAAAGGTGTTTTTTATATTCTAGGATATATTAAATGATTTGCACCTTGAAATCATCTCTCTTATTATGACTACTTCTAATCACAATATTTATTTTAGCGTGTTACATTGCTTATCTACGTCTCAGTGGGTGCGGTCAATATTTTGGTCCAGTTCATTGGAATGTATGGCGCTCTTAAGGAGGAGCAACATTTCATGTACACTTACTCAATTCTCTGTGTCATCATTGGTGCGATCAATATTTACCTTGCTCTAAGTGAAGCGCCAACCGGTTGGTGGACAGTGGCGCACAATTTTCTCATTTCAATCAGTGCTTATTTTTTCGCCAAGAGTATTGTGCAACTTAAGAAGGAAAACCGTCAAATCACTTATGTCACTACAAATACAACATCACCGACTCTTGTAAATAGTGTGCATGGTCAGGTGTATCCAGCTCAAGTGAATGCACCTCTTCAACAACTTAACCAAGGTGCTCAAAGTGGTTCATATAGTCCAGTTCGACCTCACAGACAGTTAGGAGAAAACCCGAATATATGTGGACCACAATGTTCTAATGCTCAGGTAAATAACCCAGCTCAACAATATGGACAAGCTCCTGGTCAATCATACAATGTGCCTTTTGCTCAACCAAATATTTCGCACCATCAATATCCATCTAGTCAATCAAACATTGTGCAAGATCAGGCTATAAGGAATAACCCAGTAAATCCTTACCAGCAATTCCAGTATAAAGTTGAAGATACCAGCCTAAATAATCATGCATCTGCTGAACAGAATTAAACGGCTATACCTCCACCACACTCTCGAAACTAAATTAGGAGCAAGGTGAAATTTACCAAAAATAAAAAGCCAATTTTTAAATAAGTAATTTTTTAATTAATTATTCAATTATTCAAAATTAAACAGTTCAATTAAATTTTAATTTAAAATTATTACAAATAAAAATTAATCTAGAAACATTTAGCAAATAATCATTAATAATAATAATAATAATGATTAATATTTTTAATTTAAAACATGGAAAATTTGAAGTAAGCTTCTTTATCAACCACAAGTTCAAATTAAATATGCTACATTTAGAGTTTATTATTATTCATTCAATATTAAGCTTGCTAACTCTTTAAGGTCAAGTAATTCAATATTTTCTAGATTAATTACTCTCAATTTGGTACACATTTCAATCAATTCATAAACAAATGAATCAATTAGCTTGCTGGGTCTTGGTGACTCCAAATGTAGTTCTCTCAAACTTTTGAGCTTGGACACTGACATAAGAGTTTGTTCAGAGAGACTAATATACCCCACATCCAAATACCGAAGGTTTGGCAGATGTTTATCAATGTCCTCGAAAAAGGAGTCACATATAGAGTTGTCATTCACACTGAATGTTAAGTGTGTGAGGAGTGGACAGCCTCTCAACTGTTCACATTCATAGTATGTGGGGATCTCTGGTATAAAGCTGGTGGAAAAACTTAGATAAAGTTTCTTCAAATTATTGAACTTGCTCATTACATTAAATAATTCAAGGTTTGAGTCAATTGTTTCTGAAAAGACCTTAAGGTGAAAGTCTTTAAGTTTTGGCAATTTTTGGGAAATTTCCACCAAATGATCCACAAATGAAAATGTTATGACATTTAAAAAGAATAGCTTGAGCCTTTTTAATTTATCTAGCTTGCTCAATTGTTCAATTAGTGCCGATAAAGCGTTAGGTAAAATATAACTTGGTAAATAGATTGTAATTACTTCTAAAGTGTTCTTGTTGCTTTCAACAAACATTTCAAATAATTCAATGTCCCAGTTAAAATATAAAAAGGCAAATTTCTTTAAATTATTTACTAGACAATTGTTTTTGCCATGAAAAATACGATCTAGATAAATGATTTGAAGTTCCTCAAGGTTCTTGCATTGATAAATGTTACTTATATTAAATGGCTTTCCAAATGTAATGTTCACTGTAGCCAAGAAGTTGATCCTGGTGATTTTAGCGCCTACTTTCCTGAGCAGTTTATTCGCCTCTTTATCAGTGATGTGAATGAAATCGATTTCAATTTCCCGCAAATATTGACAGTATTTTATCGTCAGTTCAATAATTTCCAAGAGCTTTGAGGATTGACACCAGAATGTGTTGTACTCAATAGAGAGCTTAGTGAGCGAGGTCAACTTTTTAACAAACACTTTATATGACTTGATGTCTGTCCACTCCTTTCCCAAAGAATCAGTTTTCTTGAGTTTCTTGAAAAACTTCTCAGCGATTATGAGTTCGTATTGTTTTTGATAAATAGAGCGACAGAACTGAGTGGACACACATTCAAACCTCATTTTGTCCTCAAAGCACAGGTAACTCAGAATGAGTTCACATAAATCATCACCATATCTATCGAATGACGCCTTGCTATATGAACTTGGCATACTTTCCTTTCCAGAATTCATCACAAATATATTTGGAAAAGCTTTATTTAAACTAGCAAGTTTATTCTTGCTCATGATTTAATTAATTAATGTTATTTCTATTCAAGAATAACTCAATTAAAAACCTAAAATTAATTGAGCAAGTAGTTATCAATTAGTAAAAATAATTGCCAACTAAAACTGCAATCAGGTATGAGATAAAATACTCATTCAAAAAGTACGTAACATATTGAGTTAAGGTAGGTGTTATTAATGATTTCATTATAACAAGGTTTTTATTTATTGGATATTTTTATGAACGATCGGTTTAACAGTAAAATCCAATGACTACAAGATTTTTTGGATAGGAATGTGATATCACATGTAATAAAATGTTCAAGGCCCATTGTAATCAAATTGTTTGATAAAATCACTTTCACAATTAATTCTTTATATAACCTTATTTATATAATTGTTTTACACATACGTAATCCTTTTTAAATCTAGCATAAAAAATTTAAAGTTTAATTTGTTTAATGTAAGCTACACTCTCTTTCAATATTTACTTTGAAATTGACAAGTGATCTAGTTCAAGGATGGAAAAGATTTTGTTTTATTCAATTTAATAAAGGTGTTTGTAAAAAAAACTTATGACGAACAGTTATTTGCTAAATGTTCTTGTTACCATATGTAACAAAAATATGTCATAATAAATCAGTAATATTTGCATACTTCAAATCTGACTTCATTTTTGTGGTGATTAACTTGAATCACAATTGGATTCTTTGAGGCTTGTGCAACAAAATTACCTTGTTAAAATAGATAGAGCCAAATAGCTCAAACCAAAAGATATAAAGTTAATAATAATCTGGGTATTAAGATCGTGGCCTTTATAAAGTCCTTTTCTGTTATTTTATTTGAGTTCAATTATCTTGAAACTCCATGTAAAGAAAAAAATTCACATTACACTATTTTTTAAAATTGAAAGTTTGAATCTTTCACATTATTCTTTATTGTACTTATTTTGATATTATAATGTTTGTATTTAACTTGTGCAAGGCCAGAATACAAAGCTCGTGGTTAAGTGTGAAGGTTGATCTTTCATTCAGTGGATTAGTACTCCTGGTTATTTGTGGTATCATATTATACCAGGAGAACCATCTCGTCATTGGAATTGTTATAAATGGAATAAATTCTTTTAGCATGAGATAAAGGATTGGGATAAAATCTGAAACAAATTATTAATGAGCAAGGTTAAAATAAATGTATAGAACTCACGTGTATTGTATTGCTCTTCATCGAAGACATGGACACTGTCAATGAGTTTTGCCTCGATCACTTTGAAACCACGTGATTCAAATAATAAAATATATTCTTGCAAATTATCTTCAGCAGTGCGTATATTAAGGAATCTGTCAATTATACCCCAGGTAACTCTAAACTCAGAACCTGGGAATTGTAAATAAACCTCGCATTTATCAGCAGACAACTTCTCAATACTGTTCACTACATTGACCTTGCTCTTTATCCATTGTAAGACAAAATTCGAGTAAATAATAGATACCTTTCCGGAGAGACTTTTGATTTTATCATTCATATGTTCAAAGTCGAGACTAAAATCTTGTTGTATGTAAATAATGCCTTTACCAGGGTGATTTCCTGCAGCAAAATTCACCATTTTTATGTCAATATCTATGCCATACATGGTGTATATTTTTGACTCATCTTGCATTATTTCAGTGAGATTTCCAGAGCCACTCCCGATATCCAAACCAATGTTGTAAGACCTTGATAATATTATATTAATTTCAATAATTTCAAGTACATTTTTTTATACTTTTCTGTTCTATATTGCTCAGTTGATTTAATCAACTCTTTTCCATATTTCAATTGATGACCACTAGTTTCCTCATAAACCTCTGGGTCAATGCAAAGACCAAGGGTATTCATTGTGAAATTTAAACTTATTTGAATATAAAATAATTTTAAATTGAGTTTAATCTAAAATTATTATAAAATATGTCATATAATAAATAATATACGGTGATATGCAAGGTGGTCTCAATAAAATATTTTTTCAAAATCAATGTCATCTGGTTTTGAACAAAACATCTGACTTTGATGGAGGCATTTGATCAGAGGTGGCCATCAAACACAAAGTTCAGGGGAAAGAGTTAAAAAACCCTTCTCTGGCATTTTAAAACCTCCACACACCTAGTTTAATGATATAATTTTATAATTTTTATAATCTCAGTATGGTTTTTGGCAATTCCAAAACTTTAGGGGGTTAATTCTGTAAATACTATCCCTTATGACCACCCCATATGATAATCAATTACAACATTTGCAACACAATTATCAGCTTAAATTAATTTCTAAAATTATTAAAATGTACATAATTACAATATTTTTAATAAGGTTCCTCCATAGGAGAAGGTATTTGTGACACTCATCTGAAATTTAAAATTTTTTAAAATTTCCCTTTTATCTAAGAGTACATTATGATTATAGTCAAGCTTTGGGTGTGTCTAAATGAATTTGTTGGAATTACCTTGGTTGTACTTAAATAGTAAAATAATAACTTAGGTCTCACGCAAAATTAAATAAATTAGATCAATTATTGATTACAATTTAAATCAATAAGCTTATATTGAATATGACAATTATCACTAAGCTTAAACGAAAGATAATTTATTACTTGATAAATTTACAAGTTGAATTTAAAATGAAGTATTATAAAGTGGTATTAAGTGCGTTATGGGTAATTTATAAGTACGTGCATGGTAAAATTCTCACTATATATCAGAAGGCTACTGATTATAAAGCCTTAATCACATCATTAGAAAATTGCCTACTGAAACGGTACTTGTTAATTTCTTCATTTGAAGAATATTGGGCCAATGTGGTAAATAAAAGGCGTTTGACGTATGTGATAATTTTGCTACTAGCTAGTTTTCTCGATATTATAAGATGGACTCTATGCGCTGTTATTGACACTATTTGGATAAGGTCAGTTTTGATTAATCCATTTTATATTGCAAGTCCATCTGAAAGAATTATAATGAAATTAACTTACATGTTAATTATTATAATTGCATTGACAACATTTATGTCGCAATTATTTTTCAATTACCAAGAAGTAACACAAAAGTTAGATATATGTCTTCTTTTAAAACTTATAAGAGAAGACAGAATACGATATTCAATGAATAGATTAAACTTAAGGAAATGGTCTTTCAGATCATATTTACTTTTAAAATTCACCCATGGTATATATTGGTATAATGTGCTAGCATCATTAATTTTATATTATATTTTTGTTACGATCACATACTTGAATAAAACATCAGGATTCAATTTCCTCAATATTGTCTTGATGATTCCCCTGGACATTGCATATACAACACAAGTTTGGTCGGTAATCACATGTGGAGCCAATTACTTCTATGTAATTTCACTCTACCTCAATTTAAAATACCGTGAAATCAATGCTAAGATTAAGTGGAGTCTTAAGAAATCTAACACAAGATTATTGATGTCCGCTATCAATGAACACAATTTCATCACTCAATTGACTTCAGCTGCGAATTCAAGCTTTAAGTATCAAATATTTATAATCAATTTTATTGCCACCCCTTCCCTTCAATTACTTATATTTTTGAATCAGTATCAAGATAATTCTTTATTTGTTAAGATGGGATTGGTGATATTTACAATTATGGCCTACACTGTTATGCTTTCCCCGGCAATCCTCAGTATTTCTATCAGTCGAGAGGCACACAAACCCTATCCTCTAATGCACTCATATCTCAATAAGAAAATTGGACTCTCATTAAGACAGAGGATGAAAATCAAGGGATTCATAGATATTTTGAGAGGAAAGACTATCGGTTACTACTGTTTGGATATGTTTTCATTGGCTTCACTTCGATTTATAGAATATATGAGTGTTTTCATTACAAACTATCTCATACTTTTAGGTTTAATCCCAAAATTATGATAGATTATCTATTTATATGCCACTTAATTAAATAAAATTTCCAAATGTAATGAAGCTAAAATAAAACTAAAGATATACTTGTTGAATAAATTGACTATAAGTAGTGTTAGGATGAGATTGGGAGGGAACGACGAATCACAATGAAGCATTCAAAATGACGTGAAATCACTGCGATTTTAAAACATTAGTCAATTACTTAACTAAAATTGCAGCCCCTCCTTTAGTAGCCTTTTTAGCACTAGAGATAATAAAATCGCAGAATCTGTTAAAATCACAGAGTATTTTAATCCAATCAGAACAGTAAAGTAAAATTGCAGTTCCTCCTCTTGTACCCTTATTAGTGTAAAGTATACTAAATACGCAGAATTTGGTAAAGCGCAGCGCAGGTGTTCCATTAAGCTAATTGATTTTTCTTAGAAGAGGTGCAATAAACTAAAAGCTTTTATGGGTTTATGACAGAGTTCTGAGAAAAAGGGTCGGGCTTTTAAACGGTATATAAACCCTCAGTTTTGGAGAAAATTTATCAGTTCCTTTAGCTGCAGTTGTGAAAAGTTTTTCTTTAAGTGAGTTAATTTAGTGAAACGTTATTGTGCCGTTATTTAGCCATTGGATTACCAACAAGTGTACAACAACAATCACAGGATTAACCGACGGATATACAAGTAAGTTTTCAAAATATTTTTTCAATTT
>JAQIWF010001293.1:0-12554 GCA_034694965.1 Ceratozetes gracilis | reverse complement strand
TATTATACTGTTTGTTGTTATCTTTAATACTTGGCAAGCTATAATATTCAAAAGCTAATTTGTAGTTTCCAACTACAATATACTGTAATATTGTCTTATAAGTCCATCAATGATGTCGTGAATGGGTGGCAGAGCTAAAGCCCTCTCTGTTTGTTACGTACTTTACATTGAATACAAAAAGAGTTGATTTCTTTGTTGACTCACTGTATAAACAAAAAGCAATTTCTCGCAGATATTCTTCAGTGTCTCTGATTGACAGCTAATCCACTAAATGTCTGATTCTGGTAATGAGTGCAGAGATGAGGAGAGGACTGCTTTTGGTGGTTGTGAGGGACCGGACGCCATGTATGTCAAACTGATTTCATCTGATTTGCATGAATTCATCATTAAGAGAGAGCACGCATTGACCTCCGGAACAATTAAGGCTATGCTGTCCGGACCCGGTATGACCTCATTTGATAGCATCCAAACCAATGCTTATTTGAATTTTAGGACAATTTGCTGAAAACGAGACAAACGAAGTACACTTTCGAGAGATACCGTCCCATGTCTTACAGAAAGTGTGTCAATACTTCACATATAAAGTGAGATATACTAACAGTTCCACAGAAATCCCCGAATTCCCGATCGCACCCGAAATCGCATTGGAATTACTGATGGCCGCAAACTTTCTCGACTGTTAGCGCTGTTGCCTCTCCTCTCTTACCCGTCCCTTAACTCTGACTCTATTAATAGAAATGCTTAGTATTTATTCAAATCTAATAATTAAGTGATTATTAAAGTATAGAATCAATTCATTTGATTTTCTTTTAAATAAAACACTTTAAAGTTTTTATCATTTATTTATTCATTAGAAAGGATTTCATTACATAATTAAAAGAGCGGTTCCGGGAACTCGAAGGTAACCTCTTTGCCGGTCAGTCGCTTATATACGGCGGCAAAGGTTTCTGTTTTGTGTTCAATAGTTGTTTGCGAACTCTTATCCAAATGGACTTTAATGAGTCGCGAACCGTCTAATCGAATCCGAATCCTTTTGCCCACAATTTCTGCCGGAAAGACCAGGTCTTCGAGCACTGAGTCGTGGACTGCAGTCAAAGTACGGCTAAAAATGATTTAAACAATTATTTAAACGGAAAAAGGAAAGGGATGTCAACCTTCGCGGTCTCTTCTGTTTGTTCTTAGACTTCATTTTTCGTGTGGGCTTCGGAAGAATAGTTCGCTTCGCGATAAACACCACATGTTTTCCACTGAATTTCTTCTCTAATTCGCGAACAACTCTTGTCTGCAACTTCTGGAAAGCCTTCAGTTGTGGGACGGGAACGAAGATAATGATTGCCTTCTTTCCCAAAACATCCACTTCTTTGGCGCCCGTAATGTGAAGTTCTCTGAGCTGTGACTTCAGGTCACTATTCATTTCGAGGTCGAGCAGAGCCTACCATCAAATCAAAGGGTGAGTTAAAGTCAACATTGAGAGGTGTCTGACCTGAGAGATGGATGACTCGAATTCGTCCACTTTCTCGCCCGAAGGCTTCACTATCTTTGCGTTCGAGGAATACATTCTCTGAAAGATAATCGCTTTTTAACACAAAAGTCAAATAAAATAAAATTACAATTAATTTGAAGAGAAATTCAACAAAAATCTGTTTAAAGGCATTCAATTCAATACAATAATAAGGTATTGACTGAAAGCCACGCCGTTTGCAGTCATTTGGACTTTTCCTACTTATACTGACTTTGAGGTCAAAATTACAGATAATGTGATTGTCGTCCGACTAATAAACAGATTGAATGCGAATCCGCTTCCAATTAATTGCTTAAACAGTTATTAAGATCACAATCAGTTGAATCAAACAAATTTAAAATTACCTAAAAATGAGAGACACGTAAAGGAAAGGACCGCAAGAAATGTGGAAACACGTGATCACAGCCATGGATACCACCGATTGCGACATCTCTTACATCAAATCCACACCAATATTATGATAAATGAAAACAATTTGTGATGACATCTGTCGAAGACATCACTTGAATGACAATTATCTTTGAATTGTTGAATATTGTGGTCAAAAAATCTGTCATTTATTGATTAAATGTTCATTACTTTCACTCCATTTCTATCATTCATTTTCTCCGATTAATTCAAAAATGTCTCAAAATTTTTAATTCATTTAATATTTTATTGATTTTTACTTAATTTTATGAAATTGAATGCATTTTAGAGTTTATCTTAAAATTATTTTCCAAATCATATGTTTATCTTAAGAGTCGATTGAATGCATTTATTTGAGTGATTTGATTGCTATTGAGTACAATCAGCACAGAATCGATGGCTTTCTGGCCGCTCACTATTGAAATCATCGTAACATTTGTGTTGTCATCCTATTTGTTGAATCGGTTCGGCAATTGGATTGACCAGAATATCATTACCACAGTATCGGTATTCATAGCCTGGTTCTTCTCATTCATCGTAATATTCATTCTTCCGTTGGATATATCCACGGTATTTGTCTTACATTCACTTCAAACACAAAACTCTGCCTTTAAATGCCAAGATTCGTTAAGACAGTGTAACCGCGCCAAGCTATTATCCAGTTTATATGATGGGTCACCTCTACCCCTATCCCTACCCCTACCTAACCTAAGAATAGAGATTTGCTGCGATAGAAAAATTTAAACTTGAAGAAAGTTAAAATCTTTAATATTAAGCCTATGGAAGAAACTCCAGAATATTTTGACCCCTTCTAACTTTGCTAAAATTCTGAGACTTTCAAGATTATCTGATATCACCTAGGCGCTATTTTGGGAAGTTTCGATAGAGAATCAATCCTTTATAGTTTGA
The DNA here is from genome assembly GCA_034694965.1 of Ceratozetes gracilis. Classification (NCBI taxonomy): domain Eukaryota; kingdom Metazoa; phylum Arthropoda; class Arachnida; order Sarcoptiformes; family Ceratozetidae; genus Ceratozetes; species Ceratozetes gracilis. Next base: position 9,715 of record JAQIWF010001293.1, on the reverse strand, counting down.
AAATAGCAAAAGTTAGCCCATATTTGATGTCTTTATTCTAAATGTAATTTTTATTAAAAACTAATTGTCTGAACCCTCGCCGACAGACCACTTATTTGCAGTGTTTGGATGACTTCCAACTGAAGAACAAAAGCCAAGTCTTGTTGAATAATAACACTTTTGTCAATGAGTTGAATGTGTTGAAGGAGAGGACACACAACAATGAGACGACAACTTTTGCCCCAATCATACCATTGGAGAACTGGTGTGTCGAGCCCTGGAGTTTTGCGTCGGAACAAGTATTGCCAACTCTGTGGCGAATAGTCTATTGGACGGCTCAAGCGCTCACATGGATTGTGTTGCCTCTGATGCAGACCTACTCAATGGCGGGTGAATTCACAGTAGTGGGCAAATTGAAGGCGGCTTTCATTGAGAACGCCATATACTACGGCTCTTTCGCCGTCGGTTTCATAATTTTCATTATCTATGTCTCCATAAAAACCGAATTGAGTTTAGAGGGACTCAAAATCATTTGCATCACTGCTTCAAATACTTGGGGTCTCTTCCTATTAGTGGTGCTCTTAGGGTACGGTTTGGTGGAGATCCCCCGTTCCTGTTTCAATAGCAGTTATTACGGGCGAACTCTAAGTTACCTGTACTTCAAAGTGGCCAAATTGAGTGCAGAGAAGTGTGAGTCCGAAGAGAAACTGGAGGACGTGTTGGACGAAATTCAAACCTGTTTGGAGTCATTAAATGGCGATCGCGACCCAATGAGACCCTATCTCGACATCATTGCCGAAAAATGTCCTCCGGAATGGAAGCAACAAATGATGACTCGTTTAATGGAAAACAGAGCTAATTGTGTGACTTATTCGGGAAATGCTTACAACGAGAAGTCATTGATTCGAATGCATAAGTCTATTATCCAAACGATGCAAACAAATCACAGAACTCACTGTCAGTGGGATCTCCTTATCTCTCAGGCCATTCAATGGGAAGATGTGGCTAAGAATGAAGTCAGTCCCACTCGTATGTATCGGTCAACTATTGAGACGCACTGCTCCTCCTCTTCGATCCCGGATATGATTCGAGATTATATCTATACCCCAAAAATGGAGTGGTATTGGAAGTGTATGTTTCGCTCCACATTCTACCGAACGTTGGGATATGTGCTCACAGTCTTCTCATTGATGGTTGTCTGGTCTGAGATGACATTTTCACTCCAATCCATTCCTTTAAGTATTTTTGCGTTAATAATGAAATTATTGCGAAGTAATTACAGCTATTTTCTGATTGAGGTATGGGTCGGAACATGACTTAAGCTGTTTCTCATTCAATCATTTCTTTGCAGACGTTTTCAATCCTATCGATAGCCTATCTCTGTATTTGTTCGTATTATACCGTATTTAAGGTTCGGATTTTCAATTACTACTATTTGGCAGCTCATCACCAAACAGATGAATACAGTCTTATCTTCTGTGGAATGTAAGCATTGGAGCCATTCTTTTCCCTTAATTATCTCACTTTGTGTGCAAAGGTTGTTATGTCGTTTGGCGCCTCCTATTTGTCTCAACTTCTTGGGACTCATTCATTTGGACTCTCATATCACTCACAGTCAAGAGTCCAGAGAGACTGCGTTCACCAAAATTATGGGTCATTTAGATGTGATTTCTTTCATTGGCGACAGTTTCAGTGTATACCTTCCCCTTTGCATTTGTATCTTCTGTTTGGCCACATTCTTCCAGTTTGGCTCAAAACTGTTACATACCTTTGGTTTCGAACAATTCATTCTAACGGATGAAATGACAGGAGATTTGATACGAGAGGGACAGGAACTCGTCAAACGAGAGAAGAATAAAATGATGCGTCAGATTGAGAGCAGTGACTCACGACTCAGGAAACCGTTGCCACCGATTGGGGAACACCAGCCGTTGGCCACCAATCATATGATTAACAGGAATTCTTCAGAAGAGAATGTTAGACAAGAACTCCTCAATGATATCGAACCCATCGATTATTCAACACATTATAATTCGACGGGAAGACCACAAAAAGGACTTTTCGATGATATTTAAGTTAATTTAAAGACATTCCTCATACCATAAAACGTCACATCGATCGAGATCTCGGTATAAGTGAGTTGAAGAGGGGTTTCATTATAACTCATTTATAGCGAATGGCAACTGACTGTCATTTGGATCCATATAACGAGATGTTGTTAAACAGGGATTAGTGACCACTAATTTTGGCAATTATTTATAAAACATTTAAATTGTCTCTAAAGAAATCACTTGAATTGAAACTAATTGTTGTTTTAATGCTTTAAATGACCGGTCATTGCAGTGAATCAGTTATAACAACATCTCGCTATAAGTGGGTGGCTATCGGGGGGTCTAGCTATAACTCGCAACTTGTCAGTTATAACGAGATGGCAGCGAACACAATTTGCTAGAAGTGGTCAAATTCACTTATACCGAGATCTCGGTTTATGTGACGTTATACGGTACTTCGGCTCTACTCCGCCCTAAATGTCTGACTGAGTGAACACATCTCTCCATTAAATATTAAAATTAGTATTCAGTGATTGAATTTCAATCTAATTATAAGTTCAAAATAGATGAGCAAAAGGAGACATAAATGGAGTGATTGGGAGAATAGGACTCATTTGTAATAATTAGTTGATTGGGACTGACGTATGGGAACTACATTTATATTAATGATATGAAAAGTTTGAGAACATCTTATAAAAGCACTCAAACAGCGGTCACGAGACATGTCCGCCGATTCTTCGACGATGTTCTAACCGCCGACTCTTTTGAATGCAAGGAATGCCTATTCGATGGGCATATCCTCTCATTTATCATATTTTTGTTGACAATAGGATTGTTATTCTTGTGTTTAGTCTTCGAGTGGTTTGACGACAAGTATACAGAGTTTCCATTAGTTTTGTCCAAATGTTGACCTCTTTGACTGTTTTCATATTTTTCAATATAATTATTATTATATTTATCGCAATGAGTGCTCTGTTTCTGACTGGAGTTCATCTCTTTGGCCTCCTCTCCATTTTGGGGTAGTTTCTCAAAAGTAGAACTTCTTATTAAACTCGAGTTTTTATCGCTTTTACTCGACTTTCCAAATGATCTGTCAATTCAAACATTAAAACAGTTAATATCATCGATGGAGGGGGGGGGACAAACATACCTTCGAGCAGATATAGACCGACTTAAATCAGAATCTTTTGTCGAACTCTTTTCATTGGAAGAGCTTTTGCTTCGTCTCCAAAGAGAAGCGATTTTTGACTGAACTTCAAGTTTGCGTGAAAAGGAGGCACAGGAAGGGGTCACTCCATTGGATGAGTTTGAGGAAAGACTGGCATTACTCGAACCAAAATTGTGCGATGAGAGCGAAGACGAGAGCTTTGATCTCATATTCGAGAGCAACGATTTATCCTTACTTTTAGTCGTTATATCTTTGTCTTCACTTTTACTCGATTTTAGGACTTTGGATGAGTTGTTGCTTAAGGAGTGGTGAGAATGGCTTTCACTCATGTAATCGATATGTTTGCTCCGATTCACTGAATGTCTTTCATTCTTCTCAACACTGACCGCAATCTCTGCATCGAAATGTGTTTCTGCAGATCTGGACCGGACAGCCCTCAATGCTGAAGTACGAGTCGCTTTAGCCGTGTACTTGTTTCGCACGGATGGTATGGGAGGCCTACATACTGTTGGCTGAGGAGCTAATTTCTTATCCTCTTTTGAGACTTTACTCTGTGGGCAAAAATATTTTAAACATTTTCAAAAGAAGGTTACCCTCAGTATTGTGATCACGTGAGTATTATTAACCAAAATGATGGCAAATTTGTTAAAATCTGTTAAAATTAGGGGATTTTTAACATTTGCCACGACTGATAGGGAGTTAAGAGATCCTTTGGGTACCCGTAAAATAAAAGTGAATACCTTGCGAACAACGGGTCGAACGATTTGTGGCCTTCGCGGAGAATTGATATTATAAGTGGCGGGAGTGTCAGCATCAGAATCGTCTGACACTATTGATATCCTCTCGTCTGATAACACATCTTCAGAACCAATCGGAGTAATTCTTCGTCCACTTAATAGGAGTTCCTTTTCTCTTCTAATAATTTGGTTCTCTTCGTCAAAATCTGATATAAGATCAGCACATATTGTCGGTGACTCCAAAGGTAGAGAACCCGAAGAAGTAGTAAAGTCCAGAATTATATCATTTTGAGATAAAGAGTGAATCTCTTCGTTATCCACCGGTAAGTCTTCAGAGACTTCCGTATCAGACAATTCATAGTCCATTGCTTTAGGACTCATAGCTATAAAGCAAAGCAATATTTGAATGAATTATTAAATAATTATCGAAAGCTTACCCTTTGAATTGAATGGCTTTTTGATAGTCGAGCGACAAATCCTATCGATTGTGTCGGAATCGTCTGCAGAATATGTCATTGAATTGATACGAAGGGCGCAGTTCTTCGCCATTTCAGCGATTTTCTCATTTTTGACTTCAGTGTCGAAAGCAATCTCTGATATATCGGATGTAATGCTCGCACAGCTCTGACTCATTGATATGTCTTCCATAAGCGATGGCGGCCTTATATTGTCGATAAGTATCTGACTGTCATCTAATTTCTTCAACGGCTTAGCTATCGGTGCTATTTGTCGGTAAGAAAAGGATTCGGTGCTCGAAAACATTGAATTATCCATAAGAGAGGGCGGTTTCATATTATCCAAGTCTGAAAGACAACTCGAGTCTGTCATCACTGATGAGATCATAAGATTATTCTTCTCGTGAGGTCTGACCAGACGTTCACCTGAAATAGATTTAAAGCATAAATAGAGAGATTATAAGCTTTTGTTAATTACTTTTATGGCATATCGTATAAGTGATTGTGTCCTCCAATTCATCCAAATTAGTATTCATTGGCTTTTCATTTGTCTTCACAACTCTTTTTGTTTTTGCAATCTTTGAGTTCTTCTTCTGATTCATTCCTCGGGTGATCACATCGTTAAGAAGCTTTTGGTCTTCTAAATGATCGTCAGATTCAATGCTAAGAGAGCTGAGAGATGAATGACAGGTCGATAATTCAATGGGAGTGTCCTCCACGAAGAACCTCCGGGTTTGGTCGGCATTCAACTCTTTCTTTTCATTCTTATTGTTCCCATTATTGGGTCACGTATTTGGAGTAGTCTTTGGAGTAATCGGAGATCTTTTCTTTTCCGCTGACTTATTGCGGTTACGGTTTGCAGTCATTCCCGAAGCGATACACTTCTGCAAAATCTCTTCGTCTTCAGACTCGGAGTTGTTTTGGCTCTGATCTGCAGAAATATCACCAGATTTCCCATTAACTGTCAAAAATTAAAATATGATAAATACTTCGACAAAAGTATAATTTAAGGAAAATTACCCGAAAAAGAGAGTTCACTAAAAGAACTGGTCTTAGAGAAGTTAACGGGAGTTCCTTCTGTGCCGTAAATCTTTGGCGTATCCTTTTCAAAATATGATGGCTTTCCATCAGGTGCTGAACGAGCCAATGGTGGAGGGTGGGCACCAGAATTCTTTCTCAACTGAGGGATTGGGATCTGCTTTGAATGACTCGAATTTGAGACAACTTTCTTCAAATCATTTCTCTGCAGAGAATTGTAAGAAATTGTCTTTTCATTCGATATATTCTTCATTCCTGTGAAGAAGACATTCATATATTTTTGGACAACAAAACTATTTGTCTTATGTCTTACCCGATGATATACATGCGGCCAATAACTCATCTTCACCTTCATCTTCACTGGAAGTACTGTTGATCTCAGCTTTGATGTCATCGACTTCGAGCAACTCATTTGAATTGACGACTGATTCTGTGATGACATCCATTTTGTTTGTATTTGACTCATCATTATTGAAAGCATTGAGTTCTTCAGACAAAGAACTTAAACTCGTTGATAATGAGAAGACAGCGGGAGTTCCTTCTGTGGCAAAATTCATTGGCTTTTCCTCAAACACTGTGTTTTCAGTGTTAGACTCATTCGGATGGGAATCCATATTATTCTCATTGATATTCAAACTCAGTTCCGCACTATTTGTAACATTTTGTGACTCTTTTTCTATTTCAATAGCTTTAGGACTTGAAGGACGCGGACTATCTAATGGACTGTCCGGTAGATCGCTGGGAGAGACTACCTCTGACTGGCGGCGACTATAAGTGACCAAAGAATTAATGACAAGACAAATGAAATCTATTGAATGCAAACCTGAATTCGCTGACAACAGAACTCTGACAGATGTCTGATTTGATCTCACAGTCACTCAAAGAGGCCAATGAGCTGCTCCTCGAATACATAAGTGGCGTCTCTTCGCACAAATTCTCATTACTCACATCAATAGAGACAATATTATTGGTAGAAACAGAACTCTTGATTCTATTGTCCACAAAAGTGACACTTTTACTCTCAATTGGCGTTTTATTGCCATTTATTTCATTCTTAGCCTCTATTTTGGAAAGAATGGCGAACTTTGGTTTCGGCGGAGGAATTGGTTTCTTAAACTCAATTTTAGAGACTATTTCAGTCATTTTCTTATCTTCTTTATCAATGTTATGGTTATCCGCCAAAAGACTGACCTTTTCCTCGTCAATAGCTGACAGACAGGCCTCTCTCAGGTCAGACAGAGATGAGGCCAGACTAAAGTTAAGAGGCGTTCCTTCAGTTATATACACTTTGACAGAGTCTTCACTTCCAGCCACCTCTGGTTTGTTAGAACGGGGAGCTATGAAGTCATCAATTGGTCTCTCCTTATATCGTTGACTGTAGTCAGTTGGCTCGGGATCGACATCCAGTTCCGCATCAGTGAATGAAGTGCTCTTCACAGAAGCGTTCGATACATTGAGCTGTGAATTGGATTCTCCACAACAACTGATTTGATAAAAAATTGTCAAAAATAGTAACAAATGATTGGAATGTGAGTCAACTCACGCGTCAAAATCAGAACTGATATCAAACTCTTTATCACTACTTCTCGAGTCATTTGAAGATAACGTGGAATACATTTGTGGCATCACTTGTGTCCCAAAAGGACAAACACTCGTTAGGTTTTGACCCACTTCTCGCAATTTGGTGGTCACCGGCTCTGAATGTGTGGAACCGATGCTGTCGTGACTACTAGAACGGGACACTTGATGTGGGTTTATATGTCCGCTAAAACTGGTATACATTCGTCCTTAATATCGAAATTAAAATTAATTAAAGTCTCAAACAATTATAAATCAATAAATACCCGGCAAATAGACATTAGTTTTGGCCACTGAAGAGGAACACCGTATTGGATATGACTCATGTGATGGACTCACTTTAGGGCTCTCGATGTTATCGAAAGTTTCGGATAAATTGCAATTAATATCATCTTTAAAAGCCTTCAATTTGCGGGCTTGAAGTGAGGGTATCGAACAACTGCTCGAATTGAGGGCTGAAAAAGATAATTATAACAAAGTTTAGACAAAATCATTACAATTACCGCTCATTTGGATGTTATTGTGAGCCACTGTTGAACTGAAGAGGTTCTTGAGTGTAGCGGAAGCGCCCATTGCTATCATTTTGTGTCTTGAATTTGTCAAATTCCTGAGCATCGGAACGGCTCCCAACTCCCAGAGTGTTTGCTGATCTTTTGGACACCGGGCCGATAGGTTCCAAAGTGTGACACAAGAATTGCTGACAACTGTAATCGAAGACGACTTCAATTGTTCCAAAAGTATGCCAATAGTGTTGTGTTTACGCAGAATATCTCGATATTCTTCGTGTACCACAATATGTGAGGATATATTCCTGAGTATTCCGCCCCCGTTCTCGATGATAGTTATCGACTGGTTATTCCCAGAATAGGTGAGCGTTGAGATCAAGAAACTGAGAGCGCCCTTCACTTTGCAGAAGTCAGACTTATTTGGAGCGCAATGAGCCGTTAGGTTCCAGAGCGCCGACAAAATCGACTTCAAAGTCGACTCTTTGGTCGCCTCCAAACCCGCCTAAAATTATAGACAATCCATTAACTAGTGCTGAACTTAAAGACATGTAGGCTTTAATTGATTAATACCTGAGTTAAATAAGTGACGGCTCCGATCTCACGTAATATCTGTTTCGTAATGTAATCTGCTTTCCAGGAAAGGTTACGGAGAAGACTCGCCACCACTTGTCTTAACTCTTCTGCGGGTGAGGACAAGTTATGGACCAATGCTTTCATAAAGGGTTTCATTGTAGCCAACAATGACTTCGTTTGCGAATCACCGAAAGTCAGGTTAATTAAAGCCATCAAAGAATAGCGCCGAAGAGTCACACAACTGTTGTTCCGCGCGTTCTCGTGGTATTCGTAGTCGTATTGAATCACCTGTTCATCAGATAAGTAATTAACCCCTTTGTATGTCATCACCTTAATAACAGGGGTGACCAAAGTTAAGGCTATTCTTGCGGAGGGGGAGGTTTGATAAATTTCAAATCTTAGGGGGTATTTGGACTAGAACCCCTTTGATCATCCCTGCTCATATAACATCCTTCTAAAGTGGCCGAATCCCTGATTATAAGCAAGGGTAATTACTACTACATCTTAGGCTCCCTGGAGGTTAAGAAGCATCTATAGGGGGGACTATTATTATGGAATACCTCTGCGATGGCATAAACGCCTCCCAATAATCCGATGATATTTCTGTGCTCCTCATCGAATGACACTTTTAAGAGATAAGCCACAGAACTGCTCGGGTGATCTATAAAGTCATCCTTCAATTCGTGTCCATTTATTCTCAAGTAGTCAACAAAAGATCTCAAGTCTTCGATAAGACGAAGAACTCTGACTTCGCGGCGATTTTTAGATGAATTAATGATTATATTTCTGAATGTTTTTGAGGCCCTTTCGCGTAACTCCTGTTGAGTGACAATCACTTCCTTATTGTCGTTACTATTCTTCCTCTCATTTATCTGTTGATGAATCAGTTGAATAAGAAGTGGAAGACATCCGTATTGTCTCATTTCGCGGCATATTTGTGGCGATTGTGACATCAGAAGCAGTTTTGTAGACATCTCTTCGGGTGAAGACAAGCGAAGCATTTCCAGCAGTGAGTAAACCATTTCAACGATTTTGTTATTATTATTATTATTATTATTATTATTATTATTATAATTAATTAAACTCTCGTTTGAATCCATAGTTAACTAAACCAATTGGTTTGGTCTTGTATTTGCTTTTATGTAAATCAGATCCCTTTCCTATCAAATACTCCTTTCATTCAATTTAAGCTCATCTTTGAAGACATAATTGTCTTCAAATGCCTTCATAATAGTCTCAAACATTTAAATCAATACAAAATGCATCCGAAGAGCAAATCAATCAAATATTTCAACAATAATACCATTATATGTACTGTAAGGGCGTCCCAAAGTCACGTGATCTATAGTGAACAAGTTGCCCTGTGCAAAACAAATGCCCTTATTACATTTAATCATTTTTATCAATCAATATTTTGCACATCAATAATGTGTTTTACCGCTACGATCCAAATTAGATGAACCAAGATTATCAATCGATTTAATTAATTATTTATTGAAATTTTTTAGGTTATTTGAATAGAATGAGAAAAAGGTGTGTTGGAAAAGCTTAACATTACATCTATTCACAGATCTGTTGCTGTTTTAACCAAACAAACCAAACTCATCCCCCCTCTCCAAGGTCCCCTCTC
>JAQIWF010001292.1:0-12558 GCA_034694965.1 Ceratozetes gracilis | reverse complement strand
AGACCTAGTGCTTGTCCATAGACGTAATGTTAAGATTTTCAAAACCTCAGGGGGGATTTTGGCCAAATCTCAAACCTTAAGGGGGATTTCATGCAAATCCCACCTATGACTAACCCTGTTTATTATCAACACTATAGAAAACTATCTTTACTCATACATTTATTTCTATGCAGTAATATAATTAAGTTTTAACATGGGCCTCCAATTAGCAGGAATATTTCTTACTTGAGAAAAGAAACAATTAATCATGGTTGAGAAACTTTGTAAGAAACTTTCCGACAACCTTGCTCAACAACACAAGAGCTATTTGTGTTCAGGTACACTGAAACTGAGACTTATTGTGAGAATACTATACGCGTTGACTCTTCATTCAATTACATTCAGAGAAAGGCAACAACTCTAGGAAAGTAGTCTAGTGACTAGGCTTTCAATGGATGTCCAGGATGGGTGGTTACTAAAAGTGTCTAAAATTTGTTTTCCAAATGCATTTCTTTGAATTCCTCTTAAATTCTTAAGTTTCTTAAGTTATCATTTGTAAAATTTTCATTTTTTGATTCTAGGGGGTGTTGTGCTAACTTTGCCTTTAAGAACCCTTGATTGTAGTGTAATCTCAATTACTTATATCAAATTCTAGTATTGAATTGAGCTTCGATTCCATGACATTCATCAATGAATTAATGAAATGACAATTTCTTGCGTAAGTCTTCAAAGAAAAAACAAGAATAGAAAGACATTTACTTATTATATAAGAGGAAGGCATCACTTTTCTCATAGAATAGGCGATACAATACTAATAGAAATCTTATGAATCTGTATTAATAAGTCTTCCGTCTCTTATTTGATTAAATATTGTGTCAATCGATAAGTCGAATGCATTTCTGTGTAACTATAAACTGAATCAATATTTATATTTAACTTTTAAGGTTTAGTCGACACAAGTGTCAAAAATCTGTCAACAATTCATATTTTTAAAAGCATATAAAACAGGGGTAGCCATTCAACTCACTCCTCAGGAGGAGGTACTTTACAAAATACCTTTCCGAAGAATTTGAAAACATAGACAGACCAAGTGCTTGTCCATAGTTGTAATATTAAAGTTTTTAAAACCTTCGGGAATACTCCTGAAAATTCCTCCCCTATGACTACCCCTGATATAAAAAATAATTAGTATTGATTCGAGACATTTATCAAATTGAGTTTAAAAATTTGTTAATTTTGTTATAATAAAAATAATGGATTTCCTTGATATTGATTGATGGAAATTACCATCAACGCAAACATTTGTTTTGTAGAGATAGTGCTTCGACACAGAATATTATGATTCATAAATAAATTGATCCATCATAGAGTCATAATAATAGAGAAATCAAGCACATTTGTATAGTAACTAATCTCAAATTCTTGTATTTGTACAAATGAGAGGTTACTTTTTGCTTATTTAATATCATGCAATATGAGTAGGGTTAAATTTTGCGGTACTTTTCCGCGTAATTAGATAAAAGACTTAAGTTTCATAATTGATATTAAATCTAATAATAACCTTAAAATGATTTGACGGATATAAACTAAATTTTCAAAACGTCAAGTAAATGGTTTTGAGCGAAATGTTCATTAAATAGAAAAGTATTTTTGAATTTCTTTTTTAAATGTCTGTTATTTTAACCTTTGAATGAATCCTCAAATCCTTATAATTTATGAGATAAAAGTTTGTGATGTTTTCCATCAAACCATTTATTCACGTCTTTTAAATTCACTTCAGCTATAATTTAGTTATCCCTTCAGTAATGGGTTCTGACTTTCATTCGTTTACTTTTGGAAAACAAATGAGTATATTATTAATGAGTTGACATTCAAATTAAGTTTTTTAGCCCTTTTTTAACCGTAATCATACGTAAAAGATATTAAACATAAAATGCTTTTGAATGAATTGTTTATGTTTTCTAAATTTCATTCAATTAAAGTTGATATTTATGTTTGAGAATGCGATTGATAAAAGAAATTAAAGTTCATTTCTAAAGAATCAAATGTCATCTAATATTAAATTAGAGAATTTGAGGAACGACAGCACAGAATGACAACAGAGATGGCTAGAGTCTAGAGTCTAGACTATAAATTATAGTCTATAATACATATAAGTTACATATGAATCATATAATATGATATAACTAATAATATGTAACTATTCATAATTATTAACAGTTACGATCAATTGATGTGATTTACTAAGGTAATAAACAGTTCCGACAGTCTAATTTAAGAAATATATATTCATGGGAATTGATTAAAACCCGGATAGATTTATAGATCAAATATTACAGTTCTATCAAATATTTTCTATTAATTCTTTTTCTTCACTTATTAATATTGAATATACCAGTACCATTTATTTGTTTATTAAAAGGAAATAAATAACCTAGCTAAATGCTGAATTGATAGCATTGATTTGGACAGAAATAACATTTGACATTACCGTATTTTTCAGTTGATTTTCCTAACTCCGCATTTCATTTTCCTGGGGACCCCAAAGTGAGCAAAACATTTTCCTAAGCGAGCAAAAGATAATCCAATGCACGGCTTAATGCAGAGAGTAATGTGAGTCTCGCTGTCGCCCAAAGTGTTTCGATAGAGTGTAACAAACAATACGCGTCTCATCAATGAGACGAAGATTTTAATGTGCTCGCTTAGGAAAATTTTTTGATCAGTTTGGGGTCGCCAGGAAAATGAAATGCTGAGTTAGGAAAATGAAGAGAAAAATACGGTACGACAACCCATTGGTTGAATTGAATTGTGATAATAAACTAATAATAATGACACGAATTTGAGATAAGGAAAAGTGAATTTCAAAGTCAGTACAGTATCTAAATTTATTCCACTTTTTTTGTGCCAATTTTCCAATTTGACAGAACTGTATGTCAGTTGGAAAGGCTCTGAACCTCACATCTCCTGTCAATCTGTATACACATTTGAAAGATAAAAGAAAAATAAAGAATAACTTTCTTATGATATGTTTGTAGAGAAATATTGCGATTTGAGAATAGATTGCAGTAAAGAGAGAGGAATACAACTTAACTATTAATTTTTATTTTACTCAAACAGTCGTTCAATCCTTTACTCTAAAAGCAAAATAATTGAAGCAATAAAAGCATTTGAGCCAAACTTCACTGAATACAACTAATTAAAATTGTAATTAAATGAACTCATTGTTCGAATTATCTAGTCTTGGACATCTTCTGAAGTTCGACGGCTGTTCAAAATGTTTGCAATTTTTCAAAACCATATCGAATGTTGAAATTCTTTTTCTCTGTTTTCTATATATAGATGTAAACCTTTTTTGCTTCAATGCCTATAACTCGCGAAAGCCATTAAAATGAGAGGAATAATACATTTCGTGGTTTTTGTTTCTTAATAAGTGTTTGTTTGACATTGATTTATGTTAAAGAAAAGTATAATATGTTGAGTAGTGAAGAGAATTGCAAATCATTTATCTCAATCACATATTTAGTAAACTATATTTAACTAAATTTAGGGCTCAGACCTCCACTAATCCATTGACTTTATGTCTAACACTTGTTTTATTCGCCTTTTCATCCAAATTGATATTATTTGTGAAATGGAGCCACAAAATAGGTTGTCATTACTATCAGTATTAGGTCTTTGGATGTATTGTTCTCTGAATTATATTTTTGTCGTTTATTTAGTAAAACGTTTAATAATATGCGAACTTTAAATGCTTTTCCTTTCATCTCAAAAATTGATTTCCGATAAAAAGAGAGTTTATTTTTTCGCTGAAATTGTTTGCTATAATAAAGATCTATATATTACACAAAAAGCTGTTCTTAAAGTCAAGTCATAGACATATTCAGTGCAAACATTGAACACAAAATAAAGAACAGAAGTATTTGACAAATGAATTAATTGTAGACTTGTTATTAGCGACACAAATACTAAGGAATTTCCCATTCAATGGGTTGTCGTAAATCTCCTAAATATTAATGTCTATTACATTCGTGTTTCTAATTGTTTTAATTTTGTTAAACAATTGCTAAACTTTAGGCCTTTTCAGCAAATTATTGATTTGGGAGACAATAGAAATATTGCACTGAAGAGAATCTGTCGACAGAATAGGGACTGAATAGGGACTGAATGGACAGAATAAATCATTTTCAGTACATGTGCTCTAATTAGATAAAATAGATTCATGACTCCAATCAATACACAATTGGAGTAGAATTTTGTCTCAATTTTGGATTAATTAATAATTGACGTCAAGAACCGAATCAATTGAAAGACGAAATAATTTTAAAGATAAATGAGTTCACAATTTTGACGTTAATTGAGTTTAAAGAGAAGAGTTAGTCAACAGAAAGAAAGTAGCGATCGTTAGCCAACTGAGTGCCGGTTCCTATCAGTCAGACTGTGCTCACCATCCATACAACAATTGGTGGAATCGTTAGAAGTGGTGCCAAACGTTCATTAATACCTTAACTCATCTGTCAGTAAGAATAACAAACGAATCAATAATACCTGCGCTCAACCTTCGGCTCAACATTGGGCTCAATATTGGGCTCAACTCAAGATCGGAGAACAAAATTATTTCCATTGATTCGATTAATCAGAATATGTGACAACAGAGAGACTGTTTGTGTAAAAAATCTATTTGAGTCAACATTTATCAAAATAAAAATCCTATTATAACTCAAATATTATATCAGTTGATCAGTAGAGCAGTTCTGTGAACCACATCGGCGGCTGTGCGCATGAATTGATCTCAACTTCATACTATGCAAAGACACAGATCTACTGAATGTGAGGACAGACAGTCATTGATTTGAGGTCCGATCAAACATTTTTTTGCTTAAATATTAGAGATATTGAATACATTATGAATTAGAGAACAATTTTGAGACTCGAAGAGAGCGGTTTCTAAACAAAAAATCGATACCCAGTCAACAGTTCCGGCTATACTTACGCACAATTCTGGCCTTGAGTTACAAACGAAGCCAACTCTAAGAGGAGACGCAGAGGAAGACTGTGAAGAGTAAAGAGAGCAGTGGGAGAGAGACTACGAGAGAGACGAGTGGTGTGTTTGGTGTGTTTCGGCGCAATAAACCAAATATATCTGAAATGTCTGAGTAAACTAGTGTGGAGTATAGCCCTGCGTCTCGCGATCGAAGCACAACCACCAAAATATATTCACTGCTCTGCTCTTTCGGCTTTTAGCTCAGCTGAGATGTGACACAAACAGAGCTCTTAGTGCACAGCCTTCTCTTCAGTAGACTCTCTCAGTATTCATGTACTAAATGTTCAAAGATGACGCATTAAAGCCAGTTATGCTATAATGTCATTACTCGGTAAGCATTACATTTGTCTTATTATCTATTTTTCTACTATTTCTCACTTTTGCTTATTTCTGTTGTTTTGGCTCTTGTTTTACACAATCAGATATCGTTGAATACATACAAACATTTATAACAAATTTAAATCTATGTATCCTAAGAGAGGAGTACTTCTTCTCATCTCTAAGTCTATATTCTTATTCTTTTCTCATTTTTTGCTTTGAAAAATGAATGCCATTCTCTAAGAATTTTCAAATTTTCACCAAATATATAATCAAAATATGTTTCAATATTTGTGTTGGGATTCAAAATAAACTCTTTTGGAAAATTCAATAAAAATAAAATTTTATTCTCTCTTCAAATGACATCAAAAATGTTTTGTTTATTATTAAAGTTTTTGATTGAATTTATAATTGAAATGTAATGATAAAAGACAATCAAATGAAAGGCGATATTGTTTTTCACGAAAATAGGCCAAAATGTCTATAAATGAATAGAAATTGAATTTCAATTTACTTTTGATATTCAATATAATTGAAAGAAAGTCCTAAACGGAAGACAGAATACATGTATTCTATTAAAAGTAGGGAAACTAAATAGATTCCGGTAATTATAAATGACTTTCTTCCAACTTTTCACTCCAAATGCTTTCTCTGAAGTCAATATAATTTATTATCGATTGAACGCAATATATATAGAAATGATGTCTTCAATTCATATATTAATCATTAAATTATTAGTTTATATAAAATTGAAAAATTAATGTTAATTGAGTTCAAATGAATCTCAATTGCGTTAAACCATTCAATTAAACAAATATAATGTTTTGTCGATTTTATTCTTCATTCGAGTTATTAACGAATCATTTTAATGCTATTTTAATGAATCGGATATTCATATTGAAACCCAACCGAGAGATTAGAAAAAGCCATTGAATAAACATTTTTTGTCAGATAAGAATCAGATGGTCTTCGCTTATGAAGAGGTAGTGCTCTGAGTAGAGTCTGAACTACATTTTTGACATCGCATTCATTAATAAATCTCTTTTTAAATCTTAAGTCTGTATTCATTTTCTCGTGAATAACAGTTTTGTTTCGCAAGTCTTCTTCAAATATTAATTAAAATTATGGTGAGATTTAGCCGACATGTTATCCTAGTAAATTGAGTTTAAACAGCTTTGTTTAGCCAGTTTTGGTTAATTTATTCTACGTCAAATCGTGAAGGAGAAATCTTCTATATAAGCTCTTTAAATTAGTGTCTGAAAAGACCATGCTTTGAATTAAAAGCTTAGTTTTGTGCGAAATGAAAAATGAGAAAATATCGAGAATTTTATAGAATTTTTATGATTTCCCGCTGTTGTGGAAAGACTCGGATTTTACAAAAGTATTGAACATTTTTATATTATTTTTATATATTTTTGAGTAAAAACTGAATAAAAATCGATATTTTTTCAAAATTTTCATATTATTAAGGAGTAAATAATAGGATTAAAATCGAATTACTTTTGTTTTACACAAATTTTACTCAAATTATTAGTATTTTTTGGTTTGAACTTAATTTGTGGTCCATTTCATTAAAAAGCAGTTTAGGTTTAAAATACTCATAGATTTGAAGTAATGTTTGCAGAAAACCGCCGTTTTTTAACGCAGATCTCCTCATCCGTAACCAAAAATAGACTTAAATTTTCTATACAATGATTGCCAGGCCATCAATTTCAAAACACCCACCTAATCTTTTGAAAAATCAAAACTCAAGAGCTTAGAAATGATGACAATAGCGAGGAAACAACACTTAAATTTCACATTTCTCTTATTTCAAAATTTATTTTTGATTGAATAGATTGCATCACAATCTTGATTATTAACTAACCAAGATTGAAACTATAAACTATTATCTTGCAATTTTGTTCCAATTAGGTTAAATTTATACCCTGCATACTTTTATTTTAAAGACATTTAATTTAATGGCTTATTTTAAAGCATTTATTAAGTAAAATGTATATCAATTATGTTTGAAATATTATTGGCTATAAATTTAAAGTAATTGATCTGATGATTGCTGGATGAAATGTTTTCCTAAAATGTCTGTAAAATATTGTATTATTTTATCGATTTTCTGGTGAAGGCCTCGATTTTAATAGAGTTTATTTGTTGTGATATATTTTTTTATTCACATAAAATGATTGAATAATGCAATCATTTATTGATTGTTTCATAGGTTTTGTCAAAACAGTGATTACGAAAAACATTCATTTCGTAAATTAGTTTATAAATAATGGATTCACTGAATAAGTGATACAAAAAATCTACTGTTTTATGATTTTAAGACACTTTGACTTTTATATCCAGTATTTCATTAATAATTTAAAGTTTGACATATTTTCTGTCAGAGTTAGTCATAGCATTAATCTATTGATTGGTAGTTTGTTTTGAGCGATCTAGTACCATTAATATTTCAGACATCCAGATCTCTGCAAAATTTTTATTAAGTGAAACATAATTAATAATGAATAGGAAGTAGGAAAGCCTTCTTCTGATTGTTACCTGTATTTACAGGATATTCAGAACATTTGTGTCATTTGGTAATGCATCAAATGAGCATGCTGCAAATGATTCATCTAATGGCCATTGAATCCAACATTTGTTCTAACAAATAGACTCTATCCCTCCTCTCATGTGTGAGCAGTCCTCTCACTGAGCACTCCGTCTCCACTTTGATATTTAGTTCAGCTTTTTCTCAATTAATGGTTTGTTTAATGCACTAAATGTCGATTCATTTGGAGAATAAAAGTTTGAAAAAATGTTAAAATATTAAAAGGATGCGAATCCCCGCATATTATGCAGAGTACCGGTAATGCACCGGTGAAGTGTCAGTTGCACAGCACTTCTGTTTTGGCCGTCGGCGCCAGTCATCTGAAATTGGGTTCGCTTTCAAAGAGCTTTTGGCTGTTATTTGACTATTTATAGGAAACGTTGCATTCAATACATAAATACATACACTTTCCTAAAGTTATGACAAATTTTATTAAATTTTTATTGATTTATGGGAATAAAAGATGCGTTGAAAGCAAATATTGATGTAAATCATTGAATATATTTGCTATGGAGTCACACATTACTAACATTAGGCTAATATTCCACAAATTCATTGTTATTTCAATAATTCAAACCAAAACTCTGAAGACTGTCCTCTCTTTTTACGTTTAGGATCTCTATTCGTCAGACTTTTCACATTATGTGCAGTAGTTTTAGTATTTCAAGTGAAAGAATTGTTGGCAAAGTGTCCGTCGAGGGAATATTCGTGGTGTTTGCAAATCGATGGATACGACAGTATAATACTTGACGGCAATAAGTTTGGAGAAGTGAAAAATGTCTTCACTCAAATCAGTCAACTAATGGATATGACTACCGATGGCAAACGCTTCGATCAATTTCTGCTATTCAATAACCAGGAGGTCCGCAAACTAGAGGCCAACACATTCACTGACATGACGTTCAACAAAATTATAATCAAAAACTGCACAAAACTCATACGCATAGATCCCAACGCTTTCAATGGCACTCAACACCTGATCACAAAAATTCATATCGACTTGATTTCGATTACTGGCCCTAAAAATATTGACGACTTCTTCGAAGCTCTCAATGGACTCAAAAAATTGGAGGAATTACTGCTATTTAATCATAATATCATTACTATTCCGGCGTTTGCTTTTCGGCAGCCTTTGCTGTACAGACTGGAACTGGACGGACCCCTTGACATCATTAACAACAACGCATTCTTCGATTTGGACGGTTTGAAAATTTTAAAGCTCTCTAATTATGTCAAACACATCCCAAAACATTCATTTGATTTCAAAACAGCCACTAATAAGACTTTAGACATTTATTTTGATATAAAATTTAATAGCATTGAAAGTGGGATATTCTCACATGTTTTGCGGCCAATTACTCTCAACCTATATCTCAAAAAGTTGAAAGACTTCAGTGAATCCGTTTTCAAACCGATTCTCAAGTCAGACATCAGACACGATATTGTATTTCATGGAGAGCTTAAGGAAATGTATGACAAATGTATTCTGGTCTGGCTCTTCGAGAATAAGGCAGAATTTAAGGGCCGATTTAGTTTCAAAACCGATCCCATGATAACCGAAGAGAATTACAAAGAGGAATGTGAGTCCAATAGTATAAATGACTCGCAGGTAAACTCTAGTTACAACTCATACCAACCCGACACTAACTCAATGCCGTACTCCAAACTGATTGACAAATATCTGATACTATTTGTCGGCTCATTATTAACATTAAATCTCTTTGTTTAAGCGTTTTTAGGAAAAATCATACTTTGGTTGAGAATATTCCCTTTAATTCATTCTTCAGTAATGAATAGGTTTTCAAACAATAAAAAAAGCAATGATACAAATGTTTTGCGTGATCTGAGTTTGTAAGAGAATAGAGCAAACATAGAGCACATGTCATTTTGTCGAATACCAGTCCATCAATTCATTCGATGACATTAACACAAAACTCAAACATATTGTTCAAAATATTAATGAAAAAACAAAATAATTAGTTAATTATAGTATAGAGTGAACACATTTTTAGTTCCTGACGTCTATTCAGTCCACAAATTATGGATTTTATGTAAAACTAAGTATTTTTAATTGATTTACGAATTAATGTATTTATTTCTTCAATTGTTTCGATTTATCATTTCGTGTCGCTATAGATATATATGAGTACATTATATGACATTGGATTTCGATATATTATTTTCAAATGTCCTAAAAATATGTTATATATATTTTGATTGACATCTAATTCTTGTTAATGTTTGTTAAACTACCGAATATGACACTCCTATGATGGCATAGCACAGGGTTTTTATAAAAGGGCTTATTGTTTGAAACGTGCTTTCATTGATTTAACACTACTTCTAATGACTTCTTAGATTAATGAAAGGCTTTGCCAAATGATTTCTAGTACAGTAGGAGAGGGGGAGGGGGACAATAAAATGTATTTTTACTATGGAGTGCTATCATTGGATGTCATTTGACCAAAAATTTAAGAATTTATAAATCATTTATTAAATGTATAGACGGATAAAAATCTCTCTTAACTGCCATTTAGATGATATGCAAAGTGTTTGGATAAGAATTTCTCAAAAGGTTTTCAAGAAATTCTTAGTTTGTTTATAAAAAACATGTTGTGATGAAAGTGAAAATATATGATACAAAACAAAATACAACTAAAGTATTGTTAATATTAAAGAGAAGTTTAAAGTAATAAACAAATACCAGAATTAAAATACTGTAAATACACTTTAGTTGAGACGGCATTAGATTATTCTGTTCTGAAATTTTTTAGTTTCGATACCATTTACGGCATAATACGTGACCAAAGACTGGGAATAACCAAAAAACAACTTCAAACTACATTTCAATCAATTATTTATTAAAATTTTTATTTCAGTCCTAAAATTTATTATTTTGAAGAATGTTATAAAACATCACAAAATTGAATAAAATGAATGAATAAATAAAATTCCTTTAAAAATGCGCTTTGAATGCACTTTAATGATATTATCCAGAATTTAAATGATTCTCATCTTATAAAGCGATTCAATGCAAGAGCTTTTCATTTGGGTGTTGTTTCACTCTATCCATAAAAATAAGTTGACCTAAACTTGCATTTAATAAAGAAAATCGAAAAGTTAATGGATATTCTGAATAATTTATCCATTGATTATAAAATATGCAAATATTAATCATTCAATTATATCTAAAATGATTTTACTTCTCTAACTTGAATTGGATTCGGTCTGAAAACAAGGAGAAAATCCTTTTTCAGAATTAAATCGATTTAAACGGAAATAATTTGACGAACGTCTGAACAACCGAACAGTTATTGGATTTTATGGCTTTTATGTCCTCTTCTTAGGCATTGCAATAGTGAGTCTCAACTCAACACCGATTACCACTTCTCTCCCGAGAGACTCTATGCAGGGATGAAGAGTTAAGTGAAGTGATTCCCACTCTAATCATAATATAAATATTCAAAAGTATTTCTAATCGAGTGCTTCATTCAGTTTAAAGGTCTTTACAATTCTGTTCAAACCTTTTGACTGTCTGTACCACAAATCTGGATCTAACTGTTAATTAGCAAAAAATCAATAAAAATAATGCGGAAAAGAGAGGATTTCTATCTCTAAAGTGGGATGAGTTCAGGGATGAGTGAGAATCAAATTCCGTGTAAGTGTTAGGTTTAAACACAATTGAAGAGCAAATGACATGGATTTCATATAAACCTTACCATTTAATCCGTTGGATCATTGTATCCGTTGATTTAATCAATTATTTATCAAGGTAAATGTGATCCAAAAATGCGATGCTATCATCAAATTATACACATTTATAAATATATCGTAATTTGTGATCAAATAAATTTTAATTTGTTGTCTTTTCATTAAAAATAGTAGTTTAAGAGAACCTTGTTAAAATAAACATTGTTACGTCTGGGATTCACAGAAATACCCCCTAAAGTGTTGGAATTTTGGATTATGGGTTAATCACTTGAGGCGATGTGTTTTGCCGTAAGTGATGTGAACTATAATTAATTGGTTGGACTCACGACTCGACGGCAATATATTAGGCGTCGATCAATCGATTTGACCATTACTTCAATATTCGGGCAATAAATCTGAGCTCCATTTGAGTCGTTGATAGGCTATCAATGATAAGCTTCAGGTAATAACTTTTCAAATAAATTTTGTTAATTGCAATCCTATCCAATGCCATCCAATTGGCATAGAAATTAAAATCAATGCAGTGTGATATTTACCAAGATAATTAAATTGTACTCTTGCTAAATTATTTTGCTGCTATAAAGCGAATGACTGACAAATCGTTTGCAGAATTTCATTAATTCTTTGAATAATTGTGGGATTGAATGAAGGAATCTCTTAAACAAAAGAGGTTTTCTAAAATCAGATTAGTATTCATTGAAAAGGAGATAATTTAATCCTGAATTCAAACTAAAACATTCATTTCAATGAATTCGTAAGTTTAGAGTAATTAATTAGAAAGAGCTGGATAAACACATCCTAATTGGAATAAATTAAATGTTCTTTGTAACTCAAAAAAATAATATAACAAGGTGCAAGTACTTAACTGCAGTAGGGCATCTGGGTCTAGTTGGTAACTACCAACTTTTTATGTTTCAGC
>JAQIWF010001291.1:0-12560 GCA_034694965.1 Ceratozetes gracilis | reverse complement strand
AAAAATGATTTGTGTTTTTTAAGCATATCTAAATATTACTAGTAAAAAACGCTGGAACCTAACTTACCACCCTAATATTATTATTTTTACACAGGAATTTAGAGAAGGATAAACTCGAATACATATATACCCCTAAGAAAATTAGAAAATACCCCTAAGATCTCATTTATTCTGTGCTAACAATTATTGGACGATCAGTTTCCAGGTGTTTTAGCATACAATTTGAGTAAGGCTGGTTTGGATCAATTGACCAGAACTGCTGCACTGGAGTTGGCGGCGGATGGCGTTCGTGTCAATGCTGTGAAGTGAGTCTAAAAACATTGTTTTAGTTATATTCAAATCGTCTCTTCAGTCCCGGAGTTATCGTCACTGAAGTACATAAAAGGGGAGGAATGGGTGAAGAAGACTATAAAAAAGTAATGACTAAAGATTTATTGGATTTAATATTATGTTAAAATTGGTTTAAAAAGTTCTTAGAACACAGCAAAACAACTCATGCAATGGGAAGAGTGGGCGAAGCTCTCGAAGTGGCCAAAGCTATTGCATTCCTCGCAAGCGATGACTCTTCGTTTACAACTGGTGTGACACTTGCTGTCGATGGGGGCCGGTCTCAAATGTGTCCGCGTTAGGCATATTTGGGTACGCATTCAAACTCTCATTTTTATAGTAAAGATAATCAAATGGTTTGAATCAAATTCCGATATAATTTCAAATTTGAAGCAATACTTCATTAAATAATTTTATTATTTTTGTTCAAATAATTTATATAATTTCCAATTTGACACTTAAGTAGAGACTAATCTATATTTTATTGCAAGTGTTGTTCAAAAGGCATTCAGCACTAGATTTAGTGATAATTCTCCC
Organism: Ceratozetes gracilis; assembly: GCA_034694965.1. Lineage (NCBI taxonomy): Eukaryota > Metazoa > Arthropoda > Arachnida > Sarcoptiformes > Ceratozetidae > Ceratozetes > Ceratozetes gracilis. The sequence goes on along the minus strand of JAQIWF010001291.1, from coordinate 11,696 downwards.
TAAACTCAGGTGAAAGACATCAGTATTTTGTTCCTGAGATTCAATTTATAACAATTAGAGTTTGCAAAAAACTAAGACGTTTTTGGGTGCATATCATTGATGTGGGGATTAGTGACTAATCCGTTACTTTGCGATTCGGAATCATTGCGTTGAGCACCGGGTGACTGATTGGCACCCTTTTGGCCATTCACTGAACTTTTGTCTCTCGACTTTTGTGGAGAGAAGTCTGATCTGTAGATTCTTAAGAAGAGGGCGAAAGTCATTATACAGATCCCAATCAATGTCGTGAATGCAATAATCTTTGGAATTATTGGAACTCTTGGAAGTACCCAAATAAGTGTCAGCCACAGCCATACCAGACACGAGCCCCGAACCAAAATGAATAATACTTTAATGAAATATTCAATTAGTTTCTTATGTATTAATAGATTATAAACTGACTTAAATTCAAATAGCAGTTCGTCTTATATATTGTCGAAGACTTGTGAGTGTCTGCAATCAGAAGTAGTTGTCTGAAGTGGAGGAATATATTACTCAATTCGATGAGTAATGCAATACTACTATAACCGCAGTATTTCTTTTGGTTAACAGTCAATGAAAAACAGCTTAAGATCTGAAACAAAGAAGAGTTCATTTCTGGTGAAGACATATCGCAAATACCATAATGTGGTGAACCACTAATTCTTTGGATCCTTTGTATTGCAAATGAGTTAACATTTCTATCAAATCGTATATAAAATATCCTATGAATTGGATTCAGAATAAGTTATTCTCGAAGAATATTCTGGATATGAGTGCAAACCGTGAGAGAAAGAGGTCAAGAGATACGCCACTTCCAGATACTCATCGATTACTTCGTAAAGAAGTCTCGGTCTATAAGACACGCTTTTATAGTGAAAATCAATAAATTAGACATACATTCGGCACAAGTAATTGTTTCCATATTTTTAAGATAATTATCACAAAATATTCTATTCTCTTATATAAACCTCAAGAATATAGCGAAGAATATTTGTGATAATCTTTGAATTATAAACAATTACCAGAGAAGAGATCCAATGCCGGTGATTGAGGAATGGATGAAAGAGATGAGGAAATTCCTCCATTTCCACTGACGGAACCAGTCCTCAGATTGTCTCAAATTTGTTGGATATAATGCCGTAAAGTAAGCGAATAAATAATTGAATCGATTGATGAGAATTGCGGTCACAATAGATATGACTAAACCATAAGTTATGCCATCACTCCATCCAAATGAAGACATTTGAGGCGATTAAGTATTAAGTAATACAAACAGACAATGATTTCTATCAATGTTATAATTTGTGACAATTGATATTAATCGAGGAATGTATAGAGAAATGCGAGAATCGCTTATAATAACGGTTTTCCCTCATTAGGACTGATTTGAGACCAAATTATTAATGCATTCATTGTTTTATTTATTATTTAATATCGATATCCAAATGAGTTGTAAATCATAGATATTATAATTGCTTTAATATCATATTAATTGAAATAATGGGCTAATAATCCAAATAAAAGAAAGTGTGGATAAAATTTGAGGCAAATTTTTTTTGCCTTAAGATTCAATTTTTATCTTAAAGTCATGCGATTTGTGGAATACTTCGTCAAATTGACATTTCAGTCAAAACAAACCGAAATCCTTATAGACTTTAGCCATTGCTTTGTACACTATTTGGCTACAGAAATGTTAGTCATTTTGTACTCATTGCTGACTTAAATTTAAAGGTAAGTTCAAAATATTGATTTTGTTATTGATTTTTATCTGTCCTTTCATATGATTAGGACTTTTTAAATGAACAAAAACTTATGAATGATTTTAGTTTTTTCTTTTCAAAATCAATAATTGTGTCATTATTTTAGTTGACTTTATTTGAATTGCAATAAATGCCATAAATATGTGTTTTATTAGATTTTTATATCGATTTTTTGCTTAAAATTCATGTCTTCAATGATTTCAACACCAATTCAGTAATCATTTGTTATTAAACTTGACGTAAGTTTTAATTAAATTTAACTTTAATTGGCCCACATTACCAATGATTGTAGTTTATGACCTTGATAAATCATGTGATAAAATGAGTTAACCCACCGCTAAATATTCTAAATTTTATTCAAAAGTCATTTAATTGTTTAAGAAAAGAGTGATTTTCAATGAATTGATTAGTTTTGGGATCCATTTGTTATAAGTGCCAACTGTTGTGCAGAGAGTCTATACGTATGCCATCCCTCAGTCTCCGTGAGATTAGTTGCGCCGAACTTCTTGTAAAAGCAGATGGAGTTGTGATTCCAATCCAAACAACTCCACTCCAATCTATGGCAGGAGTGGTCGACTCCATATTTGACCACTGCTTTGAACAGTTGACTCCCAATTCCAAGCTTACGATACTGTGGCTTAACATAAAAGTCTTCTAACCAAAGCCCTCTACCCCTCCACGTGGAGTATCTATTGAAAAAGAGGGCGTAACCCACTGTTTGCCCGCTTTCTGACATTTCAGCCACAAAAATATAGAACAATCTGTTGTCACCGAAACCATCCTTTTCCAGCACTTTATGGTCTATTTGAGGTCCGTTTGGCATCTTTTCATAGACCGCCAGCTCTTTGATCATATCGTTGATTGCAATGCAGTCCTCTTTCACTCCTTCTCTAATTTTGAACATTTTTATAATGAACTCAAACTTACAGTAATTACCGAATATTTAAAAGTATTGATTACATCAAAAGCCTATTAATGATGGCATTGAAAATGAGATCATATGTTGTGTTGAGATCTAATGCAAAACGTACTCTACTTTTCGATATTCAATACAATTTCAGATAAATTTTTTTTATTGATTTTAAGTTTTCAAACAAATGTCTTCATTGAGTTATATAATAACTTATTCTTGCAATTAATTAGTATCCGTTAAATATTATCCTTTTTAATATCAAGTCTAAACATAAGCCATCCCTCGCTCTGAGACAACACTATTCCACCAAAATTCTTGCGTGTAGAATTGTGATTCCAATCCCAACACTTCCACTCCAAACAATGACAGGAGTGTTGAGTTGCAAATGCACTCAATGTTGTTAAGAGTTGCTGACCAACACCTAAATGACGATAATTGGGCCTAACATAAAGGTCTTTCATCCAGAGACATTTCTCCCATTCGGTCGGGTGCTTATAGTAAGTGATAACATATCCAATCAATTCCTTTGTGTGAACCAATTGGGCCACAAATATGTAGTAACGCTTGAATTCGCCGAAGGCATCCCTTTCTATCATTTGGTAATCAATTAGAGGTCTGTCCGCTAAGTTTTCATAGATCGCCAACTCTTTAATCATTTGCTGGACATCATGACTGTCCTCTTTAACACATTGTCTCACTTCAAACTCCATATTTTTCTTTGTTTAATAGACTTTCAATAATAGTTTATATGAGAGAACATCTCATCATTCCCTTTCATTTTCAAGGGAAGGCCAAAAATAGAGAAACACCACTAAGTTTAAGGGGTCTCTCAATTGTCAGATAAAATCGAAAGAAATTTTTGGAGTCTTTTAAAATCTCTAACATTGATATTTTCAAATATGCAAGGTGCTTTTATTTTACGCCGAGTTTGATAAGGGATAGTTTAACACGATATGGCCAACACACTCTAGTTGATTCCCCTAAGATCCAACCCCAACCAAGAGCTAACAATTTACGACCTGTTTGGCGATCCCTATCGATGACATTGAAAATGTGTTATCACTGATCAGTATATTTGCAAATTGTCTCAATGGATGTTTCGCTCTACAGATATATACCCTTACAGACAATTGTTTGTCATTTATGAGGACCAAAGAGATACACTATTTTTAATTTTCTCTTTAATTCGACGTTTATTCTCCACTCAATTTCAGTTACATTTTGGGAAAACTGTTTAAATAATTTTGTTTATTAAATCAATTATTGTTTTTGTCGTTTCCATGAGTTATGTATTGAATCTGTTGTTTGTCGAGTTTGAATGAAACCCATTGCTTACTCTCCGGCTGTTCCTTAGCCCCAAACTTCTTGTAAAAGTTGATGGAATTGTGATTCCATTGCAAACAACTCCATTCGACGCTATCACATGAGTGTTGTTCTGCTTCTTTGGTTACTGATGTGAGAAGTGCCCGACCCGCTCCTGTTTGCCTGTGTTTGGGCTTTACATACAGATCTTCTAAATAGAGGATTTTTCCCGTATAAGTGGAATATTTGAAAAAATAGAGGGCATATCCTATCAGTTGTTTGCTCTCCACCTCTTCAGCTACAAATGTTCGCAACAGTCTGTGTTCACCGAATGCCTCCCTTTCCAATATTTTGCTATCGATTTTGGGTTCGTTGGGCATACTTTCGAATTGACCCAACTCTTTAATCATAGCCTCGATTGCAATGCAATCCTCTTTAACCCCGTCTCTGATTTTAAACATTTTCTAATAAGTTTGAAATGAAAACAAAACTCACACCGAATTCACAATCTATTGACGAATCACTTTCAAGGACTTAAGTTTAGCGGTATTTCAAATATATTTCCCTATAATATCGAGGTTTATATTATTTTGAAGTTCATTGAAAAGTAAATTTACTTGCTTATATTTATATTTACCATACCTTTTAACATCTTAAACATAAACAAGATAATTAAATAAAATAAACAAGTTACAATATAATTAATAATTATGGGAAGAAATATCTAAAATAAAAACTTTGAATTTCAGAAGTGATTATTATGTCGTCTAAACCGAAAAGAATGGCAAACGATTGGCCGACCGGTAATTCAAACAATAGTTGTATTTATTTATTGATTTACTCAATCTTTTGACTAAAAGATGATAGAAAGCAGAGAAGAGGTCACAAACATAATAAGAAACATCAGAAGGTAGGGTCCGAACAGCACACGAATGAGTCTGAAGAGAAGACTCCACTCAAACTAACCATTAAAATTGGTGGACAGACACTCGGAGAAAAGAGGTTTCACTTCATTATATATCAAATTATATATTTAATTAAACATTGACTCAAAGTGTAATCAAATCATCCATACGTTCATTGAATTCCGTTTCAACAAATCGTGAGTTTGTTTTACATTAAAATTGATTTTAAGAAAAACACTTCAATTTAAGAGTCAATCGAAGAACAGTTGGATTTGTCGATAGACTTCGACGACGAGGAGGAAGTGAATTACGCCTTAGAGGAAGAGATTGCTATCGAAGAAACAGAAGCCCCCGACGAAGAGGAAGAGTGGTTGGATGCGCTCGAAGAGGGAAGACTGCATGAAGTTGACGACGAACTCAAAAAGATTAGAGACCCGAAACTAATGACTGCTCGACAGGTGAGTAATCGCTCAGAAATACACTTTAATTGACTTCAAAACCGAATTTACATTTTAATGTATAATAAAATAATTTAATGATTATATATATATGTCTGAAGAGAGCGCTTCTGGAGAATAAGTCACTGAAAGGAAGATCGGAAACAATTAAGTTAACGGGAAATCAAGAATCAGACAAAAAAATGAGTGAAGAAATGATTGAAAGAAAATTAATAAAAGATCGCCGACGAAGACAACAGGCGGAGGAGAAGAAGGAAAAGGATAAGAAACAGACAATCGACAGGTTATTACGAAAACGACAAGAATTGGCACAAAAGGTAAAGAAGAAGAAGAAAACAGAGACACCAAAAGTGACTTACAGGAACAGTAGGGACGGAATCTTTATTTGTCTGCCGCCCGGTATGCCTTTGGAACAGATAATGGCACCGAAAAAAGCATCGGAACGCCGGCTGTCTTCGAGCACCGATAGGTTGAAGTGTTCCCGAAATGATTGTGAAAACGAGAAGAAGTATTTGTGTTCTAAAACCAAACAATTTGTTTGTAGTCTTCAATGTTATAAAGAGGTGAATAAAATCACTTAAAACCATTTCTTACCTCAAATTATATGACTTTTGCGACACAACAACAAAAGAGATCCCAAAAACAATTGACTAATTGTCTCATTACATACAAAACACAATCGAAACACATTTTAAATTGTTTTTCTCTTAAGAAAAGATTCAATTCTTGAGATTCGATGAGAGAAACGACTAATGACTTAACGAAAGACTGAAAGCATTCTTATATCACAAGAAATGCATTGATTTTACTGTTGTAGAGATGACACACACGAAGCGATTGGACCCCAAAGTGGTTGACTAAATGTCTGACTTTTGACAACATAGAGAGGGATGCGTCAGATCTCCCGCTTAGCGGTCTTTAACCTAATGTTTAGGTCTTCTAATCGACTTAATGGGAGTCTCAGTAATGAACAGTAGAGAAGAATTTAGGAAAGAATTGAAATTAAAGTCTTGTCATATGATTGAAGTGAATAAGACTATAGTCTACTAATATTATCACTTCCTATGCGTCTGACGGTTGACTGAGTGGGGGTCGACTCCGACGAAGAACTTATAACCGAACAATTTGATGGCGAATTGAAATCGTCAGATGAAGACCCAGAAGAAGCTATCGATGACGTAGAGGTAGAATCACTGAAAGTATTGTTATTCTCGACCACTACAGTGTTGTCCACAACATTCACATCAATATTATTATTATTATTACAATTATTTACAACATTTTGAGTATTATGTGAGTCATTAATCCGCACAACAGTTATGTGTTCGTAACAGTTATCAGAACTGATTGTGTCGATAATGGGTGCCATTGATGTCAGTCCTGTTGTAATAAATGGTTGACCGCCTGAACATATGGTTGGATGTGTGCCCGCACTGATCAGTTGAGTTTGTTGGAAAGGTGTGGGCGATCCCATTATACAACTGCCAGTTATATTCACTCTATTGACCGAATGGTTGGTCACATCAAAACAGGGAACAATTGTTATCCCAACGGAGTCATCATAAGGAGGGGGCGCTTCCCCGGGAGGTATAAAGTGCTCAGGTGGCTTCCAAAAAGTATATGGAGGGGGCGGTTCGTTGAATGAACCCCCAAAGTCATACTGTTCGTGAGCTGACAGATATCCCAAATTGGAATTGTCTGCCGACAGTCCATTCACTTGTTCTAAACGTCTCGTTTGTAATCCTATAAAACAATAATACAATTATTTTATGGAAAGACTCAAAAAGTAAAGAATAGATGAATACTTCTAATCATTAATAGGAGTCTTCTTTGTCTTAAGCGGTGAATCATAAACAAAAGGAGTGCCAGAATGAGGAACGATGTGATTGTGCTGGCAATTAGGCGCAGACCTATTAATTTAAAGAATGCTTTATTTGAATTTAAATTGAATGAAGACTTTATTCAAACCGAGATTATTAGTGGTTCCTGGTCCCTGACCTCCATTGCCTCCATTGCCTCTAATAATAGTGGTGTTGAAGACCTTCATTCCATTGTTCTGAGCGGTAAAGTCTCCGTCGAGACAAACAAATTCACAGCACTTGTCATTCACTGCATGATATTGTCTGCAAAATAAGTCAATTTTCAATCATTTAATGCAAAATTCGTCGAAAGAAGAAATTGATTAATAAATAATTACCGGCACTTCTCTGGCGGAGAGCACAACACACTTATACACATTTCAGGTCTTCCGTTAAGACAAGTGCACTGCAAACACAAATTAATTACAATTTTAGTTAATTTTAAAGTTTAAAAAATACATATTTATAAGTTTATTACAAATATATGCTAAATATTAACAGAAAACTTCCAAAAGTATCTTAATTATCAATGAAATCAGTCTTACGTTTATAATTAAAGTTTAATTATATATCAATGCTTTACTATATCGGTTCTAATGGTTAAGCAATAAATTTATCCGAAATTGATGTGAAAATATACATTTTGTGAGAAAAGTAACAAATAATTGTTTCAGAATCTCAGTCAATGTGTCGACAAGTTTTTGCAAAATTTATTAATTGTAATAATCGACGAAATACTAAAAAATGATTAATTAGTGGTTGAAGTGAACAAAAGATACTACAAAAAAGACGAAACAAACTTCACTTCGAAGATAAATATTTTAGACTAAAGAAAATAACATCAAAACAAATGAAAACACATTTAAAACTAAATGTTTGGAAGACTTTATTGAAATTTGCATAAAATTGAAAAACAAGTTTCGAAACAATTTAAATGACAAAAGAAAAGACAAACCTGAGTACAGATATCGGAGCCAAGAGGGAAGTATTGCTCCCCCTGTTTGACGAACTCCCCCTTGTCATTGAAACACATCTCACTGGCAGTTATTTGGCCTGAAATGTGAATAATTATTAGTCACACGTCTTATTACGAACATTGGGAAAAACAAAGACATAATTGAATAATGAATTAAACATTTCTGCCATAACTGTCAACAAATTTATAATAAATCGATGGAAAGTTATTGAAGAATATAATCATAGCTTTCTATACCATTCTTATTGAGACAAAATCTTTGGAAACACAGCATATTATTTGTGAATTTGGAGACAAACTTATTAAACCTGAGCTAAAAGACAAGTGAAGTCACAGTTTTGGCTTTAAGTTTGAAGTGAATAAAAATTCAAATTAAAATGTTTGAGAACTTCCGAAATAATACCATTGAAGACAATGAATACAATACACAACACAAGGGTTTTGGTGAAAATAAAACATGATTTTCACACAAACTAAACAAAAAGACAGACTTTTTAGGCTAATAGCTATTCATTTAAAACTTTGAAAAAATCTTTGAGAAAATTCATTCTAATCTCATATTAAGTGAATAGAGAGGCAGACAACAGACCCGGCTTTTAGATCTTGTTTAACTTTATGTGGGAGGGGAGGGAAAGAGAGGCAAATAATAATAATAAAGTTTTAGCCCTCAGTTTTCACAAATTTAGTCTAAAGAGTTTGAGATCAGCCAACGCTTGACTAATCAACAATGGATCAGGAAGTAGTATTCATTTACCTTGTTACCACAACAATCCGCTTTATCACAATCAAATTACTTGATTAGAACTTAATAAAATTGAGGTAGAGCAATAAATTAAACATAACAAATAGATCCAGCTAAAACATTTATTATAAAATTTGCCCCAACTTAGGTCGAGGGATCTAGATTCCGGAAATCGCCAATTTTACCTTAATTCTAAAATTTAGCATGTATTTAATTTTTGACAGTTGGATTTTTTTGTCATTTTATACACAAATAAGGAAAACTACAGAAATTAAAATAAATTTAAACGAAGAAAGGAATGACTTGTATTCATCCCATTAGGCTTTAAATACTTAATATTTAGTTCTTGAATGGGAGGCAATACTGTCCTAAAAATAATAGATTTAGAAACACAATAATTACAAACAATAGTAGTTCTTATTATTCAATTGAAATTTGGATAAAACTTTGAATAATTTAAAAATAATAATAATGTGAAGAATAAGACTAAAAACGCAATCAATTCAAACGTCAAACACTGATTTGATAAAACATTTTGTGAGACAAGAAAAGAGTTGATTCTTATATATAATTAGAGATAAGTACTGACAGACTAAAGTTGATAAAACATTATTCAATAACAAATAGGTTTTGATTTAATGCTAGAATATATCAAAAGGGTTTTATCTGTTATTTTAGTCAATATTTCATTGAATCAGAAGAGAAAATATCGATTAAATCGAAATATAATTTTTATAGAATGATAAAAATGAAATCAGAATATTTAATGGACTTTCAGTGTAAGTAAGGACATACAAAATAAAAATGTAATTCAATCAATTGACTCAATGAGAAATAAGAAGCAATAAAATGAAAAAGTTGTCTCATTTTTCATTGACCTTAAACTAAACCCGACTCCCATTTGAATCGTTGTCACAAATCAAAGAATATTAAAGAAAGACATTTCAAACAAAGGGTTTATTGTAATCAAGAGTTCATTTGATGGCATTCAAGTCAACACTAATGTCTTCCTTAACATATAATTCACTGAATAACTAATTTTTATTCAAAATCTATAAAATAAATTGAAAACCAATTATATTGACTACAATTGGAGTCAAATCTCTATTGAATTCTGGTCTCAATTCTGAGTTTAAAAAAGTGTTTGAAAGTGACTTATCTGTGGACCGATTGTCAGACAATTGGGTTAACCAAAGAATCAACACTTTTGTCGTCTTTTCATTACTTAACAAATACTTGATTTTTATCACAACTTTTCCCAAAAATTTAATCAAAAGATTAGTTTAATTCATGAATTGATCGCAAAATTAATTTCAAGGAAATTCAATTGAATTAATTTATTTCCATTTTTGAGAGGATTACCAATGAATCAGAATTTATAATCAGATTTCAAATGAAATAATATCTTAAGGAAAGTGTAATTTGAATGAAGACTTACCTTCAATATTATGATAGGTTAATATAAACATAATTAGATTAACATTCAAAGTCATTTGAGACATCATTTCACACTTTAATTCATTTAAAACCAATTGAATAGCATTTTGAAAGACAATTGCGAACACAAATCAATCAAATTTCTCATTAAATCACATTATATTCAACTAAATCCTCGATTAATCGAGAGATTAAACTCACAAACAATTAATAATTACATCAAAAAAATCAATTAATTTAATGACAATTAAACACATTTCCATTGAAACGATGATTACATCAATCGATTGGTTTATGGTTTAAATGATTTAATGTTTTTGTTTTGATTTTCACGAAATTTAAAATCATTTCAATTTTCGGGCGTTTTTCATATCAAATGATATTTATTATGAATTAGTAAATATCGTCAAAACCACTATTTGACTGATTATTATTCACTTCTTTTAATAAACAAATGAAATACATTTCACTCAATATTAGAGAGGATTTAATTGTTTTCATTCATTAATCAAATCATATGTTTTTGTTTGGAGACAGACATAGAAATCGATAGCTTTTCTCGATTTCAATATTCAATTCAATTGTCACACAGTTTTCAATCCATAAAAAACTGAACGAAAATATTTTTATTGCATAATAAGTGAAACTCTTCTCATATATTACGTTATGTTCACAACAAAAGCTCTTTTATTGCAAAAGTAGTTATCATTCCCTCTCTCTAACAGATATTAGTCTCCAAATTATTTTTAGTTTATTATAAAAATACTTCGCATTCAAAGATAATCGTAGAGATAGTGAGTAATTGTTTAGATAACCATTGAGGGTAATTCTCTTTTTAATTAAATGAACATTTGCATTTCCAATATATGAATAAGAATCTCGCTTAATTTTATGTATTACACACAGAATACCTAAAATGTAAGTTTATTTATAAATCTATTATAGAATTAAGTATATGATTAGATAAAAGCATATTTGTTTGACCAGAAAGCATATGGAAATAAGACAACGTCCAAGGACATTTCATTGCAACTTCATTAGTTTGAAGCTCTTTAATTTGCTATTTATATTGTACTACAAAATAGTTATTCAAATGATATTAAATTTCTATTCATATAATTATTAGGTTTCTCTGACAACTGATTCTACTTTCGTGAGGACTTTGAAAAGGATACCGGCAATCGTTAAGAGGGCTTTAAGATTTATACAGTAATATTGTGGATAGCATTATAAAAATCTTTGAGTGAAACTCTAAAAATCAGGTTTTTGGCTGTGAAATGACAGAGACATCCTGAAATGGGAACAGTTTTTTGCTCATATCTC
>JAQIWF010001290.1:0-12561 GCA_034694965.1 Ceratozetes gracilis | reverse complement strand
ATTTTATGAAAAGTACAGTTAAATTAATATATAATCCAAAAATCATTTGCAATATTTGTATCGATGTAATTAAAATATTCAAACATCTTGGTAAAGGTACTGATAAAGAATTTAATGCAAAATAGGAATACATCAAGGAGTGAGCAATCAGATTTAAATTGACCATCCAGCGAGCTGTGCCTGGTGTATCAGTGAAAACATACCAAGAATAACAAAGAGTTAGACAATGATGAATCCAGTGTAAATTTAATAATTTTTTGTTTTTCAAAATTATGAAAAATGTATCAAACATTTCCAGGGCTTTAGACCAAACAAAAATAACGTACCACCAATTAAGTTGATAATACATATTGTAATCAGATTCACAAAATGAAGCAGTAATGCCCTTGGATGAAAGTATATAATAGAATTCAGGCAGACATCTTAAAACACCCAGAATGGAGAAAAGTCCAAAGAATAAGTTCCAAGCCAAAAGAGTATTCTTAATCCAATAAGGATGACCATGATCCTTCATCCAAAGCTTAAGAAATACAATAAGAAACAAATAAAATATTGAGACAAGAATCGAATAGTTCCATTTAGCTAGCATAAATTCTTGAACATTTTTAAAATCATAATTTTGATCCAACCAATCTTCAACTTCTGAAACCAAATAAATATATTGCAAACTCGTCAAATTCGGTCCACTAATAAACAGTTGATCTGGATAATTATTTAATTTATGATAATTATTATATCGGATATCTTGAAAAATCATTATTATTAATTAATCTAGATACTAATTATTACTGAATGAGTAAAATAAACTAGTTCTTATCTAATGAAGTTATTTATCTATTACTAATTGATTTAACTAATTTGAATTTCTTGAATCGCAGGTAGGGATGTGTTCAATATCTGTCTGATACTCCCATTAGATTTAAACCAACAAAACCAACAAATGAACGTCGTTTAGTATTTTAAGTTATCAATAAGTAGATTTTAGTAAAATCGTCAAAGATAAATGTGATGATTTGCTCATTTTTGTACACACTCATAATAAATCTTAAGAAAATAATTCCCTGGAGTGATTTTTAGTATGATCTGTACCCATTTTATTAATATAATATTAATAAATGGCAGAAACCGACACTTTATCACAAAATGAGTCAAAGTATTACCGATCCTTTTGGCCAAAATCCGTGGCGTCACTACTTCGGCGAAGTGGACATCGAATAGTGGACGAGAAGACGGTTCTTCGAGGACACAATTAATATAATAAAATACACAATAGATTGCAAACAAAACTAATTTTATTGAAAGAAACACAAAATGAATATTAAGACAATGTGTTCACAATGGCTACCAAAACACCAACTGAGTGAGCGGTGGACGGAAATCACTTGATTCACTCTTACAGAAATTGCGGCCATGAACGTAATTTATGTGATAAATAGGCCTGGCGACCCATAGCACTGATAGCATAATTGAAATTTGACTTGGGGTTGCGCTGACACTATTTTATGTAAATTTTAGTCAAAATTATTTTTGAAATATATCTTATTTTAATTTAATTTCTTGGTAATGTGAATCTAAAATTAAAATAATTTAGACTAAATTAAGCCACAATTAGCTAAATTTAAGATAATTTAGACTAGATTAAGCCACAATTAGCTAAATTTAAGATAATTTAAATTAAATTAAGCCACAATTAGCTAAGTTTAAGATAATTTAAACTAAATTAAGCCACAATTAGCTAAGTTTAAGATAATTTAAACTAAATTTATCTTATATTTAGCTAATTGTGGCTAAATTTAGTTTAAATTATCTTAAATTTAGCTAATTGTGGCTTAATTTAGTTTAAATTACTTTAATTTTAGCTTCACATTACCAAGAAATTAAATTAAAATAAGATATATTTCAAAAATAATTTTGATTAAAATTTACATAAAATAGTGTCAGCGCAACCCCAAGTCAAATTTCAATTATGCTATCAGAAAGTGCTATGGGTCGCCAGGCCTAGTAATCACATGTAATGTGAAATTTTTGTCCTTTTCTCGACTTCATTCACAGTTGTTATTTAAAAAAAGAGCCAGGCACGATCGCACTCTCAAATTGGTCTTGGGTTATGTTTCAACTGCTTTGTCCTCACACATATTTAAATCTGGATGTTGAATGTTTAGTTTTTGTGACATTTTTTTAATTTAAAGAATATCTAGATATTATGAAATTGAGACATCAATAACCTTGGTAACCCCTTAATATTCGATTGAATTGAGCTGAGATTTTGATCTACACTTTCACCGAAAGGCCTACTCTTATGTAAGAGACTAATTGAGAGCAAAAAAGTGCACATCTGTTCATCTGATTCCTATTTAACAAACAATTAATCACTATTTCACTGGTTATTCACAAATGGAGAAGAAGTGATCTCTGATTCTCATTCAACTGTTCCTCTCTTTCTGATGGTTAAGCATTGCATGAAAAAACATTTTACTCCTAATGTTATATAACTTTTATGTAAGCGTTTCATTGCGAACACGACTGTAATTCATATCAATTTATATGTGAATAATAAGCAGCAAAAAATGTCTGCCGAAGAGGAGAGAGAAGTGTAGAAAAGTGTCGACTACTCCACGAGTGGTAAACAGAGTGACTCTTAGATCTTTTGATGCATACACTGATTGGCCATTAATTCATTCCCCGTACAAATCTGCAGATGAATGAGAGCGCACTGGCATTCAAATCCTTGTCCAATATGTTTGTCTTTATTTCAATTCATAATAAGAGTGAATGCATTCGTTCAGACGTTAAGCGTTTGGAAAACATTAAACATTTGTTTTGATTTCACCAATCATTAGATATTGGAGAATATCAACAGATTTTTTGCTCGAAACTCATTTATCTTATGTTTAATTTGAATTTATATTCAATTTAGTGATAAATGAATTCTGCGAACTGTTTGCGTCTTTTCCAACCTCTGACTCCATATCATAGCTTTTATCAAAGATTATTATAAATCCCAAAAATATAACCTAAAATAGAAATTGAAAATCATTAAAGTCTTTTGAGATCAGAGCAAACACTCGAGTGGTTTGGATACCAATTTTTGGGCCATTAGTTGAGAGATAAAAATATTTATTGAAAAATAATTTTATGGGAAAAATATTTGCATTCAAATGCTATTCAAACACCAAATTGCAAACTAAACACTGAGACTATTGATAACTCAAATCAATATATTTATAGTTCATATCTGCAGTGAATCCAAAAGCCAAACACTGAATGGAAATTGTATTGAATTCTGTGCTCATATCTGAACCTCAAGTGAAGACCAGAGTCTGAGATAAGACAGCGTTTGTGTAGTCCTAAGAACTAGTTTTTCACTCGACTTCTAATCGCTTCTAAAGTAAAGCAACAAATTTTGTATTCAGAAAATCCAAACACAAAAGCCATGAATTCGTGAATCGAATGAATTTCTGTCTTATATTAAAAGATCAATAAATAAAGAGATATAATAGAAATGCATTTTCCGTTCAATACAATAGAAATTAATGGTTTTTAGCCATAAGGAAGTGAATCAAATACTTCTTTGAGGTTTAGATCTTGAATATGATTTTAACACTTCATTTCAAAATAATTACTATTATTTTAATACTCAAACGTTTTTGTGTTAAATAGCTTTTATTTGTTGTGAATATAAGCGATACTCACATCGAAATCAAATTTCTTGATAAGAAGTTATTCAAAAAGCGTTTATATTTGAGAGAAATAACAAAATCTGAGAAAATACTGCCAGAAGTCATTCAATGAGAGGTAATAACTATATTCAAATCACTACCATTTGAAGTGTGATTTCAATCTCTCAAAACTATGAAATCATTTTCAAAATCTTCATCAAATCTGGACTATTAAAGTTATCAAGACATATGGGCAAATAAAATCAAATCAGTATGAACATTTTTAAAAGTTCACTATTTTTTAAATAAACGGTTTCTTCCATTTATGGCTTATGTAACCTTGCTCGTGACTCTTCTTAAAATGACTAAGGATAAATAATTATGATTAGAAATGTTTACATAATGTTCTGGTGAACAGTTGGTTTGGGTTCTGTGCAAAGCAATAGTATTAATCTATGAATTAGAAGATATACTGGTGCTCTGTTGCTGGTGTCGATCCCCTCTTGTGTGGGACAGGAAACTCAAATTCAGTGATAAAACTTTTTATTTTTGTTGGATATTTGTTAACTAATATAAGAAAGCCTCACATAATGCTGTGCCCTGTGTTTAACTCATGCCTCGTTCTGTGAGAAAATTACTGTTTTTATGTTCATTGGACTCAACTTTCCTCTAATACAAGGATTGTATGATTAGTGACATATGTTTTGTGACGAAAATAACTCTAAAATTTTAATTTTCTTTTATATCTCCTCTCAATTTATGTCCGGAAATGTCTTCTTTTGGACAAATGACCAGAAATTTGAAATTTTTTTATTGAGTGTAATATAATTCAGATTTATTTATAACGGTTTGAAATGACTTTTTTAGACTATTTTCTCCTTTCAATTCCAATTTTCTATTCATTTTCACTGAAGTGTAACACAATTTTAATTCAATTTCATTCATATATTAATTTTATTTTTGAAATATTTTCAACTTTTGTTTTACTTTTATTTATAGATATTTTTATTATAAAAAATTGAAAACTTTATTATTTGATTAATAATTTTTGAAATTCTTTTACTGCCGACTAATCCCTTACAAAATCAGACGAGAAATCAGATTTTGTTTCTTATTTGAAAATAATTTGATTTTTCTTTTCATTTATTTTTTCGATCAATTCTAACAAAAAAGTGATATAATAATAGAAATCAAATTTTAAAACTTCATTATTTCATTGAAGAAAATTAAGTTCGAGTCAAAGATTACATCAGAAGATGATTTCAAAATCAAATTATCAAAGATTTTATAATTGGATTTAAGAGAAAATATTTTCTTATGAATAAAATTTTTAATCTCTTTAATGGTTTTTCAAAATAATTTACTCAAAAGTCACAAACTTAATGGCATTTCCTATCATTAGTGATGTTAAGTATTCTTTCATTTCAAAAATAATCACTTTTTCATTTCAAATGTTGAATAGATTTTGGAGTAAAAATCTTTTCCATTATTTTAGACCAACTTTACTGTAAGACAAACGAAGTTCAATGAAGTTTAGCACAGAATAGCAGAGAATAAAACTAATAGACAACTAAATATAATTTATAACTCGAGTCGACAATTGATTTGATTTTAATTTATTTGATACTAAAGTAGAGGAGATAATAGTCTTGAGAAGGAAACTAATGACTTAGTGTTTAATTCAATTTTGATTCCGAGCTCTTTCTCTCCAAATCTCTTTTGATTCACTAATAAATAAAATAATAGTGAAATATAATAAAATTCAGTACACTTTTGGCCCGACTCTCATCCGATGGCATCGCAACTGATATGAACTCTAATTCATTGAATGAATTCAATGCTTGCAATCATTCATTCAATTTCTGTGAATTCCTTCTATTGTTAGCCCTTTTCTGATAGCAATGCCTTCTATAAAATCAATGAACATTGCATTAGTGGCGATGGGATGGCAATAAAGTTGGGGCCAATGGATGAGGAAATGAGTGACTATTTTATATTATTTTCAAATCAAATGCCGTTCAAAACTATGGGCGAATAAAATCAAAGATCCTTGCATTCAATGCAAACGGGAATACTATGTAATGCTTACTAATGTCTGAATATCTGACACTGAAATCTCTTGAGTGACTTTAAAGACAATCCATCACAACATTCATGAGCTCAGTCTCTATAGTGTGCTAACAGTGCTATTGTTTTCATTCTCTCTTTTTCCCGAGTCCTTAATTACATCCCTTTCCTCTCAGCTCTGACTCGCTCTTTGACTCTAACTCTTATCAACGAATCTCTGAATATTTGCCAGAATTTTCATCTCGACTGAGAAAATATTTTTCTTTTATCCTAAAATATTTTTAACACTTTTACGCATTTTTCAAAGATCTGAGAAATTTTTATTTGATTTTTGATTGATTATTATTTTAATCTTTTCTCACATTTTGTATGCATTGATATTTGAAGGGCAGTCTTAGCTCACCCTCATATTCTCAGCTATATCTTCAAATATTTAGACAAAATATCTTATCATAAATGCCAAGAATAGTCTAAAAATTCTTTATTGTCTAAACATTTAATGTTTTAGTTTAAGCCAAACATTTATGGGAAGAATAAATTGAAAACTGGTGTTCAGTAAACCTTTAGATTCGAGGCCAAAGTTTTTACAATTTCTAAACAAAAAAGTGTTTAAATTACTTCTAACACAGAAAATAAATACCAAACACATTCTGAGGACACACGTGTTCTCCAATTTCTTCTGTTATTTATTTAGGTATTGAAAAATAGAGTCATGTATTCTCTCAAAGTGTGAGGAATTCCTTGCATTTGTAAAACTGCACTAAAAGTGTCAGAAAGATTTCACAGCAAAAATTGACTCCTTTTCTGCTCATTTATGCTGAGCTGACAGAACAGACCAGATTAGTTAAGAAGGAGAAGAATGTTTAAGAAGTATTTAAAATCCAATTTAACGATTGCCGCGACTTTTGCCAGAAATCACTTCTAAAAGGATTTTCTTTCAATATTTCAATATTCAGACATTTTTCTCTAACTTCCTAATAGTGTTTTTGTGGACCCAATTCTCAGACCTGTTCCTCACACCAGAGCACAGGAATTAGTGCATACTCTGAAGGTCAACACCAATTGACTTAAGCCCGGACTCAGAGGACAGGACACAGTGGACACCAATAGAGCCAAATGTGAGTTTTAATACCTATTTCTCTATTTATTTTAAACGTTAGTCTCTTTTACTGCATTCATGTGTTGTTATTAAGGATTGCTTCGAAATATTTTGCATTTTGCCAAATGTCTGTCCAATAGATCGACACTTTGACCACCCATTCGTTTATATGCTGTGCCTCTCAATCGTTAAACAAATAAATTGGGATATATTTGGGAGAAATGAATTTTTTTGTCAAAACTATTTATACTGTATTTCCACGAATGAAATCCTAGTTCTGCCGTTTGGTGTCTGTAATGAAAAATTTTATTACTTCTCACTCATTGAAAATTTGGTTCAGTTTTCAGTCAATCCTTGGGTCCAAATGTGTATCACTTTAGCACCGCTTCTCTGGTGTTCACTTCAAAATGGGTTTCATTACTCGATTTAATGTTAATTTTAGAGTCGATTTACAGTACAGTTTGTGATTGACTTTTGAACAGATGTTAAGTTCAATGAATTCGTTTCATAACGTTTTGTCTCAAAATAACATTTAATACTTCTTTGCGACTGAAGGTCTACTTTCGAGTCTATTCTTGTCTATTAAAAGTCTATTATTTTTGATTATCGATTGAAAAAATCACATTTTTTCACAGCTTGTGATCAATCATTCAATAAATTGATTTAAACAATAATTTTTTCGTTCAACACATCATTGATTTGATTGAGTCCTCAAACTTGAAAATTCACTCCTTATTTGTTGATTTAATTCGTGGCTTAAACCCATTGTTTTGTTTGTTTTAAACTATAATTCAAACTTCAATTTTGATATCTTATCAAACAATCGATGACTTAATAATAATTTTGATTAACTTTTGTTTGACTCAATTTCTGATTGAATTTGGCTTAAAATTCATAACCAAATTAACACAGAATTTAGGGAATCTTTAAAATGAGTTCAATTTTATAAGCAATTGATTGAACGATAAATACTTGATTGTAAATCAAATGCCGATAAAACAGCTCTGAATTAGGTTTGAGTAAATTTAGCGAAAAAATGTTACTTAAATCAATAGTTTTGGTTATAAACACTGAACAGAGTAATGGGCAAAATGTTTTGCCGGCAATAAGACAAATGGAATAAAAAATGTTTAAAATTGAGAAACACTTTGATTGGGATACGGCTTATCGAAGGCATACCCCATATGTAACTATTGAATACTGAAGTCTATATAAAGATAGTCAGCGAACAGTCAGTGGAAGAACTGGAAGAGAAAAAGGAGAGGAATAGACAGTTGAATGCTTTGGGCGAAGACTCTTCGCTCTACCCTCAGCACAGCTTCAGTTGCTATTAGATGGACTGTTCCGCAGAACAAGAACTGCCTTCACATACGAGAGGTTCGCCAGAATAGTTGGTGAGCGCTGAAGAGACAGGACATACAGCTGTTACTCTTCTCCAAAGTGCATAGCAGTTCCAAATAGCGAGTGCTAACTGTGCGCAAACTTAGAGCTCCAGTCGCTCTCTAGTGTTCCCATCAGTCTATTCCTCTTCTGTTGGCAAACCAGTAGTTCCTCTGTTGGCAATGCATTCGTATTCTGGCTCTCAGTGTATGACTGACTTCTGAGTGAACGGCACCCGATATAGAGAAGAAGTGCTTCAATTGTAGTATTGAAATAAATTTTGGATTTTATCCCAAAATATACGGATTTTTGGTTCTCAAAGACATTTGTTCTCATATTCTTCGCGTGTTTTTCAGTTTATTACGACTCTCTCTCTCTCTCTCTCTCTATTGAAGGCAAATGTCTATTGAATTGTCTGTGGATTGAAATGCGTTTAAATACGATCGAGAGGTTAGGACTCAGTCATCGGTTTGATATATAAATGGATTGATTTGAAAGCAAACGACAAATCATTGAATTTATTCTCTTCACAACACTTTATGACTCACTCATCGAATTATAATCCGAATAGATTTGTAAGGAATTTCCCATTTATTGGTGAACTCGTCTTATTTGGCAAAAAATATTCCTTCATTTGTTCGTTAAATGAGTTCTTCGATAAAATTTCAAATGAAATGTGAATTGAATTGACTTCAAACACAACTAAATGTGTGATTGATTTCAATTAATTTCTTTTATATTCATCTCAACCATACGTACAATACTTTTATTAGCAAATATGCGTTCCTTCAGACGTCAAGCCCTTTGCCGATGAAAACCACTTTTTCATTATGTTTGAAGAATTTGATTTGAATTAGTTGTGGATTATTATTATTAATACAATTGAATGGTTGTGTGAAATATTCGTACTTCAAATGCTATTTCATAACTGATTGGATACTCTTTTTGTGATATAATAAGAAGAAAACGTTATTTTCTATTCGACTAATCCATCAATCAATCAATCAATTGATTACTTTCAGCCAAAAACGAGTTAATAATAAATCAAATGATTATTAGTTATTATTTTCCTCTTTTTATTTAAGGTAAGAATTAATACAATTTTCTTAAAAGTATTTAATATTATTATATGTTTTGATTGTAATTTTGATCTTACGATTAAATCTTCTTCTTTTCACTGCCTTAAAGTGAGGAATATTTTTGCAATCATTAGTTGAATACTCCTTATATAGAGTCTGTTTATAAGTCTGTATAGAAGTAATCATTTCTTGCGACTAATGATCACTAAATTATTCGACAATTTTTAATATTTGCGAAAATAATTTACATAATTATAAGTTTTGACTTTTGATTTTCAAAGTCATCTTTTGGGCATACCTTTGAACCATTGGTAGCGTTGATCTTGATCAAACAAACATTTCAATTCAAATATTTATCACTCATTTGCTAATAGAAAATATCTCTCTATTTTCAAGTGTTTTATTATTATTATCTTCAAGTTTGAGCTCAACTTTTCTAAGGAATAATACTTTTTTCATCATATAATAGATAATTTCATAGACATTGAGTAAAGTAAATAAAAATAAAAATCATATTTAAAGCGCAAAAATAGCATTAAGTCTCTATAAAATGGATTCACGTTTTTTGATTATATGCTATACTTATGTTATTGAGGGAAAGAATCAAATATTTCTTTCTTGTTCTTCCAAGAAATCTCAGCCATGAGATTGAAGTTTAGACTTTAAGTGACTTTTTTCATAGACTCTATTCTTCTCTTATTTAATGCAAGTTATATAAGGAATGCATTTTTCTCGAGTCAATTATGCTTTTTATTGTTTATTATATTGAGTCGCTTTACAGCACATCCCTCTCTATCATAGCACCAGAGACATACCTTTACCAAGGATTTACTGCTAAATGATAAGGTGGAGGGACCGGGAGGTCGAGTGCCGCTCAAAGAATAGAATAGAAGAATAGATTAGAAACGATAGAAAAAATATTTTTATTGCATAAAAGTCTCATTTACTTCAACATTAGGACTTCCATAGACTTTCCACTGCACTCACATTCAATAAAATGCTCTGACATTCGATATGGAATTTGTGCACAACTTTTCTATCACTCTCTTTGTGTTTGTGCTGTCATTAAGACATTCCAATACTCGAAGAGAAAATCTTAATTCGTTTCAAATTTACCATTTTTTGCCCTCAATCTCATGAAATTTTGGTTTAAAAGAGACTAAAACCCTTTTCATTATATGGTGTTGTCTTTTTTGGAAGTCCGGTGCGATTGTTCTGAGCCTATGTGGGGGGCGGCCGGGCGTTGGCCACAATTTTGTGGACTATTTTGTGTTTTTTTATTTCTCTCAGTTTATTTAGAAGAATGGGAATTGAATTTCGATTCTAAAGAAAAGAGACTTTTCTTGCCTTCAATTGTGAGCTTGAGGTCAATAATTTACTTAATAGCACAGAATAGCATAGAATAGGTTTTGCGAAACATTTCCATTTTACACCTTATTCTTGGTTTGTGAGTAAGGCTTTTGTCTCTCACTTTAAAATCTGTTGCGATATTTGAATTCAGATTTTGTTTCTTTGAATTCATTCGAATGAATGAATCAATTATTTTATGCTTTACTTTCAATTTGAAGAGGAATTTGAAAATATATCCAAAAATCTCTTCCTCTTAATTATCACAAATCCGTTACTTTGCTATTCATTCCTCTCTTTTATTCATTACATTCTTCGACTCAATTATTTCAATAAAAAACGATTTTTAATACAATTTTAAGTGAAATAAAATTCTCTTTTGAATAATCTTTCTGTCATTTTATTGTCAATTATATTGAAGTTTCATTCACTCGAAAATTGTTTTCAAACCTTTCGGCCATTCTTTCCATTTTCATATAAAAGTGTTTTATATGTGTTTCTCCGTATAAGTTATGTCATGTCTGAGTGAATATGAAAATGACATCTCTATTGGCCTTTTGTTTTAATAAGAGCTCACAATAGCCTCAGAGGAAAGACATCCAACGAAATGCAAATGAATTTGCAATGAGTTTTATGAGATATCAAAGAATATATGAATGCTTTACCACTCAGTTGACTAAACTTTGCATAGTGATAGGCTTTCCTCCCGCACCTTATTCTCACGTATTTATCGATTGTATTGATATTTGACTCATGAAATTGCAAGAACATAATCACTGCACTTGTTTTCAAGCGGTTCCTCAATGCACTCACATTAGAAATTCATGAAACGAGAGCTGAAGTTTGAAAATCAAAAAATGTTTGATTTAATGACAATATTTGTCTTAAAGCATAAAATAGTTTCTGAAACTCTTTTTGTTTTTTGGGATAATTTAAGATCCATTGCATTGATTTCATCGTTCGCAAGACTTTGAGCACAGCATATAATTTTGGCCAAAAGTGTATCTTTTTGTTTGTTCTTCATTATAATGTAATTTATATCGCTAACCATTAATACGAGGGTTGGTCAGGGGGAGACAGTTTTTTCAAACCCCCTGTTATGGAAAATTTTAAATCTTCTAAATTTTATAAATTTGTAATAGAACCAATTGTTAGGTTTTTGAACTGAGTTTGAACCTCCGGTATATCTTTGCTGACTTACCATGGTCAACTCTGATTACTACTCTGGTAATCTTTAATCGTTGGTAATCATTGCTCAGACCATTCATTGATAAATGTCTATAATTATTATTGACTTAACGATAATGTTGTTTAAAATACTTCGCGTCTCTTATTTTTTCATTCCTTCCCTGTATTGGACTGAACTCATGTTTAGGCGATTTATTGCTTGATATTAAGAAAAAGGAAATTTTTGTATAAAAAATAACAATTTTATTATGTCTTTAAATCTGAAAACACTTTAAATATTTTATTGGAAGTAATTATGAAGTTTTGCCAAAAATAAACTTTTAAGGAAAAAGTTATTAAAACCTTTTCAGTAATTCCTCTAATTTTAATTTGATTCAAATTTTATTATTATCGCACGATATTCTGTTATGGTTTTTCCTTGTTTATTTTGAAACCCGATATTTCTATCATTTGATTTGGTTTTGTTTTACTTATTTTACTCAATCGACTATTTGTTTCATTCAACTTTTAGATTCAAATCTTTGATAATTGTTTGAAATTTGATATAAATTTGTATTAAATTATAATTTAAACAAATTGTTATTTCATTCAAAATACTCTTATCTTATCTCGAAATTGAGTGCAATTGAAAAATAGTTGAGTGAAAAAATTAGTTTAATAACAATTATTTGCGATAAAATTATTGAACAAAACTATTGTGACAATTGTAGTCGTAGTTTGAAATATAACTGAAATTAGTCTT
>JAQIWF010001289.1:0-12564 GCA_034694965.1 Ceratozetes gracilis | reverse complement strand
TTTTATTTATTGTTATTTGAATTTATAATTAATGTTATCAATAATATTATGTATTAATAATTAGTTTACATTTTTATTAATCGATTAATTATTTTTTCAAACGAAACCCAACGATAAGTGAATTAATTATTGAGAATTTGTTTTTGTTGTTTAATTAATTATTATTTATCTCGTTTTGATTTTTATCTGTTCTGGTAACTAATCGCATATCAATTAATGGTGAGAATCATGTTTTGAGGGAACAGTTAGTTATATACTAATAATTCTGTACTAAATTCAAGAATACTAACAATAATACAGAATATTATTTAAAAGCATTGAAAAGTGAGGCAAATATTATTGGAAAATATTAAACAAATTGTTGTATCACTGAATCGTTTTTAGGACTAACACAAGTCGTCGATTAACTGTCAAATTATTATTAAAACTCATAATTAGAAGCGATTATTGTTTTTATTAACTTATTATATGAAAAGAGATAATAAGAAAACTACGGTTTTGTTCGCTTCTCTTGAAATTACTGAACTGACAACTCAATGGTTGAGTCGACTGTCTCTGTATTAACACATTTGACAACTGATTGTGTTTTGTTTCATAAATTGTTTTATTAGTCAAACGATTGTCATTTGAATCTAATTAAGTCAAAGCACTGCCAATTGATTTCCTGTCTTTTTGTGATTAAAAAATTACAAAAATTTCTTTTTCTATCGATTAGTAATTAATTTATATTGAATTCAAAAATAGTTTTAAGTATCGATCGCTTATCTATTTATTAAAAATTCTGGAAAAGAGCAAAAACACAAAAAAAAACTTTATATTTGATTCAAATAATTGAAAATTTCATTCTTTTTGATAAATTGAATTTATTGCTGAAAAGACATAATTGTTCTGAGAATTTGTTTACTCATTTTACTGTAAAAATGCATATTAATTGACACCAACATTATTATTATGATTATTATAAAAGACATGTCATTTGATTTGTTTCATATTAGAGATAATTATTAATAATTATTGTTATTATCGTAAAACCAAAGGCTTTTCACTTCATTTCAATTCAAATAATTTAACCTTTCTTTTAGCCGAACATTGATGTGTGAAAAATATGCGCCTGGTTTACATCAATGATTTACTATGCTTAATTGTCAGCTTAAATCGCAGGTATGTGGTTAGTAGATAAAATCGATGCTCCTTGGCAACACCTTGGCGATAGAATTACTTCACGATCTTACTCTGAATTATGAGACTATCACTTATTTCATTGATAATTGAGTGAAAATCACACTTTTTATTGTCTATTTGTCTCTCGATATAATCAGCAAACAATGTTTGGCACAAATGTTTCGATATTTTGTTTTTGTTTCGAAAATAAACCCATAATTTGAAGGCAATAACAATAACCGAATACAAGATCTGATCATTAAATTGACTAAAAATATGGTCCAATTTTGACCAAAATTTAATAAAAATCAGATCAAATACAGGATTGAAACTAAAATAATGGCAAAAGTAGTGAAACACTCATTTCTGGTCAAACAATACAATGATTGCCAATAATTTCGAAATGAAACATAAGTTCTGATTATAAAAAGTGGAGACAATTATGTATTTCAATATCAATGAGAGTTAAAAAGAAAAGTGGAAACAAAATTAAGAGTTAATATCATTAATAGCCTCAAACACTCATTCAATTTCAAAAACTTTTGCCAATTAATAGAAAAATAATAATAAAAAACTTATGAAACAATTGAAATGTAATTTTGATCTCAAGTTCATATTTAACAAGTTAAAAGTTTGGCATAAATACAGCAAAATAGGGCATTCGATTCGAACTTTTCTCAGTCAAACACTTTATTAATAAGATTAGACTATTTCAGCAAGCTAATTTATTGTGTATTAGCAGTAAAGTTAATTTCCTTAATTTTTTTGCTTTTCTTCAAACAATTATTTTTTCTCGACTTCTTGTCGTGAGAATTGATTTGAACATAAAGTTTGTTTAAAAGACATTTTCTCTCAATTCACACACCAATTGAGATCTAATAATATTTCGCTGAAATTTCTATTTATTGATTGACTGAATGCAGAAACAGTTTTACTGTTAAATATGAAGGAAGCGATTATTTTTCATTAAACTAATTATCACTTTCCATAAAAGAGACTATAATTTATTTCATCTCATTTTGTTTAAGAAGTAAAACAATTAAAACAGTATTTCTCTCGGAAAGTGAGTTTTTCATTGATTTGAACCCAAACTCTCTTAATGTTATACAAGAGTTAATTCATATTATTTAAGAGAAAAGTATTTCTTTGTCTCATATATAGAGAGGTTTTGAAGCGAGAAAAAGAAATTGTTTTTTGAAAAACCGGTTCAATCGGTAAAACTGGAGAATCAAATTCACAGAGAAATCGGTGATTAATAACAATGACTAATAGAGAGACTAATAATTAATATTGTATTACACTTTGGTTTAGTTGTTCAGCACTTTTGTCGATTCCAATCGAGAGTTGCATTCAAGCAAAACATCATTAGATTTAGATTTTTATGAACCAAACCAGAGAACAATCGATTGGCTAATGAGTGGCGAATCCAGTAATTAATCCGAAAGTCTTGTATTGTGTGCCTCTAATGTCAAACTTTCCTCTTCTTTGTTCACACAATGTTGGGTCAGAGGGAAAGCTATCAATATTTTATTACTGAGAAAATAAGAGTTAATCACATTTATTGAGTCGAAGTATATTTAGTCTTCAAAACATTATCTCAAACTCTGATGACTTCGAGATTTATTTTAATATTTCTATGGATTATATGGTAATAATAAGACTTAACTTGGATAAAGACAGATCAAAATTAAAAATTAATAAGAAGTTGAATATTATTTTGGCTAAAATGTAATAAAAGTTGCTATTTATACACATCAATGGATTAACTTCTTTATAATCGAGTCTTAAATCGATTTTATTTAAAACAAATCATTTCGCACATAATTTATGCAATAATTCTCACAACTCTGGAGATCACAGTGGAATAAGCAAGCTTGTTTGTACCCATCTAATTTTTATCTTATATGAATGTGTAATACATGTCCTCTTATCGGAAACTTCTGTCAAAGATTTTGTGATACAAAGCTTACATAGATTTCATCGATTTCTCAATTGGACACAGAATTATGCAAATCATTAAATCGGAAGAAGTTTTGCTAAAATGAATCCCAAGTGATGGCAATGCTCTCAATTGTGTACTCTTTCATTGCATGTCTTAAAATACTTATAAACTCTATTTGAAAGCATAGGAATTAAGAGAAATTTTGATTACAATATTAATATAATTGATATGATATTAATATTCATTAATAAGTTTCGGTTATTTTTGTTTATGAGCCGCACTTTTATTATAATTCTTTTATTAATAAAATGAATTAAATGAGTTCGACTGAACCGGGCGTAAAGGGCGTCGGCAATTGACCTGTGCTGTGTTGTGTTAAATAACAGATTATTGAAATGTATAGAGAGCTCAAAGTTTTGAGTCGAAACTTCTTTCATGTGCTCTAATGTGTGATACCCAGCATTGGAGCAAACCCTACCAAAAGTGTATAGAATGGGTGGATTGCTATGATTTGCCCTAGAATGGATTGTCCTACAATGGATTACCCTACGAATTGATTGCCCTATGAATCGATTGCTCTAGAATTAATTTTACTGGATTAAATTAATAATTTGCATTCATATAAATTTGAAATGCATCTTTTGTGTTATGGGATAGAATTTCAGAATTATCCTGATTCTTTTAAACAAAAAATTAAATTGAAACTCACCTTGGTTAATATGTCTTATTGCAGTTAAAAATAAAATAACAATCTACAAATTTTTTAAATGAGAGTAAAACTTGAATTAACAAAATATTATTTAACAAATCTAAATGATGAGCAATAATCTATAAGGCAATCCATTCTAGGGCAATTCATTAAGGATAATTCATTACAGGGCAGGAGAATCAAATGCTATCGGGAATGGGTGCTCATAGTGTTTGCACAGTTTGGAAGCCGCCCACTGACTGAACGGGTCTTTCACTCAACAGACAGCTGTTTAGCGGCCAAAACATTCTCGATTGAGAAGTGTTGCGGTTCTCTACACCGCGTTCTCTGACTTCTCTCCACTCATTTGCATTTAATCCAGTGCTCGACACTCACCTCACATGTTGTGCTCTTCTCTTGAAGACAATGTACTCTAACAGAGAACTCTATTATCAGTCATCAAAATGTGGTTTTTATCTTATTTTAGAAATTAAATCAAAAACCTGTGAAATATAAGATTCAATGCCTTTCTTACTCTAAGAACGGTTTTAATTACAAGACTTTCAATGATTTGATGAATATTTCAGTGGATTTTCTATAATTTATTTATCGTTTAGTTTCTTCTTTTGTGAAATTGTTTAATCTTACAAAGTTTTGAAATTTTCTGCTCAAATATAAGTGCATTAATTTATAAAGTTTTGTATTTTCATCAAATCTTATGTCACTATAAAAATGTTGATAATATTATTTATTGCAAATTTTTATCCAATGTTTCTCTGCTATCAAAATAGGAGTGAATTTAAGGTAAGAGATAACAATACTTCCAAAACGAACATTATTTTTGAAATATTTTCAAACTTTTCTTTGAAATACAATAGAAGTGAAAAAAAAGTTCACTTTTGATCCCAAAAAAAATATTCTGAATATCAGTTTTGCAAAAGTCGTGAACATTTGTAAACTTAATAACTAATATTGAGAATAACTTATTACAAATAGAAACTAATTGTTGGCTCCCGGTTCTCATCAAATGATTGGCCATTTTTTTAAAATTAAACTCTAATCTAAATCAATATTTCTTATCCGTAAGGCTAAAGAGAAAGCCCTCTGCGGTCGACCCCATATTAAGGTGATAATTATAATATGGAAAACAAAAAACAAGTTTTATTTTGCAAATAAAATAACAATTCTACCAATCGATGAAATAAAACAAAGTTTTCATATTTCTCATAATTTTATTCTTTGAAACTACGAAAGTCATAAATAATTAAATCTTGGATTTGGTCACTGGTATCAAGTTTGAGATAATTGTCTATTAAAACAATCAACTAATCCATGAACTTTACATTTGCGTCCAGTTATGGCTTATTTATGAACTTTGAGTTCGACTCAAAGCTAATTAAAAGTCAAAACTATCGAAACTGAACTTAAAAAATAACAAAATAATTACTTTGAATTAGTAATGGTTTTGTGCGGCAAACACTTTAATATAAAAATAATTGATTCAATTAAAACAAATAACAGTCTTTTTAATTAATTCCGATATAAAATATAGTTTTTCTCATTACCTTAACTCTGATTCCTATCATATATTTGAATAAATTAAATGTTTTCAAACAATTTTCTTTAAAAAGGGTTTAAAACTTTGAATTAACTCAATTTGTTGGGCATTAGTGTGAAGTATAGCTATAATTGAATAGTGATTTGAAATCTGGCGAACAATAAATTATATAAGTTTTTAGATGAGAAAAATGTATCTTAAGTTCACTCACTTCGAAGCAAATTGTTTTGAAAACAATTTGTTTGAATATCATATTCACGGAATCAGAAGATCTGCTTTTGTTCACCAATTTATTTTGGGAACAAAAATGTGAGCTATTTTGCACTTGCTCAATTACTCAAAAATGTGTTGATTCGGTGAATTACTTTTTAGTAGTCTTTCAAACTTTTGCTTTCTTTCAGTATTTTATTTCATTGTTTTATTGAGCTATTAATCAAAGTATAGTTTTTTTCTTTACTGAAGAATAATATTTGGATTAAAGGAAAAATATTTTCCAAACAATTTCTTTGATTAGTTTTGTTTCAATTCAGTTGATAATCAAATAAATAGAATTTTAGAAGTTTTGATGAATTTGTATGAATTGAAACAATTTTTGTTATATTATTTTATTGATTGAAATGCAATAAAACGAAAATTCAATTCTATTGTGAGTTGAGATCAAAAGGCTATCAAATGTCTAATGTTTTCCGCGTTTTATGAATAGAGAGAGAATTGAGCCAAACATTTATATATTGCATATCAATACTGAATGAATTAAACGACATATCATTCATGAAAGCGATTCAGGCCTAACCCAAGCATAGAGTTCATAGTAGAGCACAGGCTGTGCCAACAGCTCCATCCGTAATTGACAGATAAACCAGATCCTTATTTTTAAATGAAATGAATATTTTCGGGTCAGTGCGTTGTATGGCATTCGCTTGTCGTTGATTAACATAAACTGAAACCGAGTTTTGCTGAATGTCAGCCCTTTTGACCATAACTGTGAATAGATTGACCATAAATTGTCAACTTTGAGGGCCAACCATTGAAAATATAGGAAAACACGTCCACTACTTTCAAACAGTTGTCTGTAATCTCTATTATTATCAAATAATAATCTTTTCATTGAATGAATGAATTTCATTATCTGTTAGTCCAAAGCGTCGGCACTATATTTGATGTCAAATGTTTTTTAACAGTCGGTTCATGTCATCGACTCTACTCTTCTTGACTGACGAGCAAAAGTACTTAAGTTTATTGAACACCATTTGGCAGAAGTTCCAAACCATTTGTTTTGATAAGAAAGTGGTGTTTCGTTCAGTCAATTATCCTTCGATTGATTACTTAATCAACAAAGATAAGAGCCTTCAGAAGATCCTTGACTTTGAATGTCGTTATCTCATAGCCATACAGACGGTCTGACTCTAACTTCTATGAATTGTGGAAACTATTTGAGAAAAATGAACGAAAATGAAATGCAAACTGTTTTCAAATAATTGGTTGTAATTATAATACCGAAAACACTCCTCGTAAAAGAATTTCATTTTTTGCTCAAAGTTTAATATAAATGCAATCAAATGATCGCTTTTGTATTCAAACGTATAATCTTTATATAATTTAAGCGAATTTTGATTAGAATAGAATATTTTCCTAACGGTTCACATATGTATTGGGGTCGACATATCTATTAAGTTTTATTTGATTAAAGTCATACCATTAAAAAGATGAAAGTGGAAGAAAAATCCCATTTTCACAAAAGAAAGTATTTCACTGTATATCAGATAAATTTGAATAAATTAAAGTAGATTTTGATGGATAAGTCTTTTGATAAAATGTAAGCGTTTCGCTCATTCCTTCACGAATTTTGATTGTGTTTCCGATTTGTATAAATATAAACTCGTCTTCAGTTGTAATTGCAGTCCATTATGAATGATATGATTTAAAAATAAAAATGATAAATTTCTTCTTTGATAAACTAACTGAGATTTCAACTAGATCATTATATCATTTATTAACCTTTTGCTAGTTTAATCTCAATGTACTAATCATATTATGTAACATACAGTTTATTAAACGATCCTTAGATAGCTCTTTATGGCTAATTAAAGCATAGTTATTATATAAATAAATAAATCGATCAGGATTATTACACTCATGCAAATTTTATATTATTAATTTAGCTTATTAACTTAACATTGATATAAACATTGAATTTACTCCAATTATAAATAGATCTTCGAGTATATCATATAAATAGTGTTTGAATTAATGCAGGAATAAATGAATTGCTTTTATACTGATATTAAAACAATTGATTTAATTTTTCCAAAATTATCTCAAATCAAATTCAAATGGAGTGTAAAATGTGTTTATTTGGGGGGAAATCACGGAAATCATTAGTCAAATATAGAAAACCCATAGAATAATAGTCGGGGAGATTAAGATCTTTTGTGTTAATTAATTTATTTATTCGTTTCATGAACTGAATTAGTTTTAATATTTTAAAGGGAAGGGCTCTCAACTGATTCCCCTTTTAATGATAAAATCGAGTTTATTTTAGGAGTTTCCTAAAGAATTGCCTCTTTTTGTGTTTTACTCAAAAATATTCATCAATCTAAAAGCTTGAAAGGGATTTCACGTTTGATTTTGTTTAAACAAAACTCTATTGAATCATATCTTTTGTATTACAGATTTATAGAAATTATGAAAGAGATATATCATCGGAACCAACACTTCATAACCATTTGTCAGAAGCAGAGCGACTGCTTCTGTTCGGTCACAAAATTAATGGTAAAATCTATTTATTTAAGTCAAAAGAATTCTTTGGCCAAAAGCTAATCAATAAAAAATTCGTGATCTAAGAGAAGCCAAATCTAATTAAATATCTCTCTTTTGGTGAACAGTTCCCAAATATGAAGTGTTAGAACCAAACGTTGTGTCTAAATATACATCCATTAGAAGAAAGTCAAGAACTGTGCGTTCGTTGAACAACAATGGGAACCATAACAGGACTGACTCTAATAAATCACTGCCGCATAAAATTAATGTCAATTTTAGAGCTTTTGGAGAACTGTTTAAACTACGGCTAAGGAAAAACTATAGACTCTTATCTCCGACATTCACTATTAGAGAAGAAATGATTGATAAAGAGGTCTCTGATAATGAAGTTCAAGTTGGCTCTGACTGCTATTATCAGGGCTATTCCACTTCTCACCCAAACAGCTCGGCCGCAATCTCCATGTGTGACGGAATGGTATGAGAACACAACTATTTTACAAATTTCCAATTAATCCAAGTCTTGTATTAATTAGCAAATTGTTTGCATTAATAGCGATATGTCCTCCAATTAAAGCCTCATTTAATTATAGCAATATTTCATTCATTAATTGCGATAATAAAGAGCTCTTCTATTATATCATTAACTATGAAAAGAAAACTTTATTATTTAGACAACAATTAAGTCAATTATAATTAATGGTTAGCTTTCTTATAGTGTTGTTCGCATTAATGAGTTCATTGCCTTATCTTTTCAATGACAGAGGGGTGTAATTGAGACCAAATCAGCGATTTATGTCATCAATCCATTACCACAATCAGTGATTAGTCGGTCTCAAGTGTGGTCTAATGGTAGTCACTCACACCTAACACATCCTCATATTATCCTTAAAAAAGAAAGTCTCGAAGAATACCAGTGCCCTCATGAAAGTAAGTATCCATTAGTATGCCATTGAATGGCAGTTAGGGATCAGTTATTCATATTGTGGTGTGATTTGCAAACCCGTCACTTAATTGTATATTGAAATGATGGGTACCATTACTCTATTACTATTAGGAACGGCTACCAAACAGAGTCATATCACTGAATCAGATCATAATTATTCTGAGCTCAACAACAAAACACAGAGTCGTTATCGTCGTTCCGCCAAAAGTCAAGCGGAGGATACTGTGAACCTGACTGTAGAGACGGCTGTCTTTGTGGACGAAACCCTTTACACTCTAATGAGACGAACCTTTCCATCAGACACTGAGCAACAGATAGTTACTTATGTCTTGACAATCATGAATGCCGTCCAACTGCTCTTCAAACAGCCATCACTCGGAAGGAACGTCGAAATATCCGTTGTTCTCATGGATATTCTCAAACAACAGCCCAGAGTAGGTCTTCAACAAAATAATAGGTTATTGCATGACCTTGAATAATTAATTAATTAAATAATTGAATAATTGCTCTCTTATTCATTTATTTTAAACCCTTTATAAGACTTTAAAAAACTTCTTTTTAATTCCAAACCATAAAAATGTTAAGTATTTGAGAATTTTATTGCGAATTCATATATCATTTTGAAATTATCTAAGTTTTTGATCGAAATAATTGAAATGAACTCAAATATTCAGACTTTGAATAATTGTGAATACAATCAATATTTAAATTGAATGCCAAATGAAAAGCAAATCGAAATTCTTTGACAATAATCTAATGAAAGCCTTTTTGCATTGAAATTGATATGAACGGCACCGGTATATCAGGACTTGGCTTCATCTGATAACATTGACACATATTTGACAAACTTTTGTGTGTGGCAGCACAAAAAGCGCCTCAATGGTAGAGGACTTACACCTCGCTGGGATCACGCACTGCTCTTATCAGGGTTATTATGTCACTCCTATTAATTGCTCTTTTATTTAACAAAAATTATTTTGAGAAAACATTTTTTTTATTAAAACAAATGAATGGCTTTTTTCAGAATTAATATGTATGTCGTCGACGGTTTGGGCAGAAAGAAGAGACATGTGGTGGGGTTGGCACCGGTCAGCGGAATGTGTAACTCACTCAACAGTTGCACCATTTCTGAAGGAACTAGTTTTCAGGTGATATCACAATATTTGTTTAATCAGCTCTGGATTTACAACAGATTTAATACAACTCTTGTTTTTCACATTTTCTCGACGATTAAAACTTTTTTCTTATTTTGCTTTTCACTGAGAAATGCATTTCAAATGTGTTTCGAATAAAATTAGTTTTTCTTTCTTTCCATAAAACCTACAAAAGAAAGAAATTTAATCAAATTTTGCATTTCTTTGGTTTGCAGACAGTGTTAGTGGCCGGACATGAAATGGGTAATCATTACTCAATCATAAATAGATTATACAAATTAACACAAATTGCTTTTCACTCATATTAGGGCACAGGTATAACAAATAAAACATTAATTGCGATTTCGATAGTCTTATGCTATAAATTATATTGAATTCCAATGAAATCAATCTGATGTGGGGTTCAGTTTGGGAATGGAGCATGATGGCACTCAAGATGGCAATGGATGTAATCACGACAACTTTGTTATGTCTCCCACTTTGGGTGCGGGCAAAACAAGTTGGTCCTCATGTAGTCGTGACTACTTGGATAAGTTTGTGCGCTCGAGTCAGGCCAGTTGTATACTTGGCTCGAGTCAACACATAAATATCATCAATCAGTTCATACCGAAGGACAAACTTCCCGGTCAGTCATTCAATGCAGACCAACAGTGCGCTCTCAGATTTGGTGCCGACGCCCGACATTCTTCGTTGCAATCACTCGAAGATATTTGTCGTTTGGTTCGATGCGATACGGGTTCGGGTCGTAACGCCATTGCATATCACGCCCACCCCGCCCTAGAAGGCACTGCCTGCGGCCACAAAAAAGTAATGTTGAAAAATAGGATAGAAAGTTCTAAGAATAAACCATGGACATTTTCTTAGTGGTGTCGAGAGGGGAAATGTGTGCCACAAGATATGTCAATCGAGTCATCAGTTTATCAGTCAGTGGTGTCATCAGATGAGCCGCCAATCAAACAAAGAGACGGCGGATGGAGTGAATGGTCGCAATATAGCGCCTGTGCCTCCGAATGTGTAACTCATCCGAACCGAAGTCCGATGGGTATTATGGTATCGAAGAGAAAATGCGAAAATCCTGTTCCTTATAATGGGGGCAAAGAGTGCGATGGAAATGATAAGAGAGTAAAGCTATGCGATGCCACTCAGGTATTACACAGTGATATAGTTTAACATTAGTTAACTGGTTGTGGGTTTTGACGCTTTTTATATGCGATTTAAAGTATAAAATATCGATAAATCAGATAAAAATCGAAGTAAAACAACATAAACATAGTGTTAACCACCAAATGATGATCAATCAGGGTTTTATTGTAAGCCCTAATCGATTGCACACATTAACCTCAGAACCTTCCCATCATTTTGATGGCAGATCTGAAGCGATCACGAATTTGAATGAGTGCTCTCTCATTGCATAAGTCATTAAAGTTATCCATTAAAACCAATATTTAATGAATTCTAACAAATAATAGGCTTTCACTCAACTAATGACAGATATATTTATTATTAAACTTTTGTTTCGATTAATTTTCTCCTTAATTGTATTCGTATTAATGTAGTCAATGATTTTTCAAATCATTTATACTAGATCATTTCAATGCTTCATAATTCACTTAATTCTGTTCCAAATCCCTGAACAATAAACAAATGAAATGTCGAAAAAATGCTTTCAATTAAAGCGAATGAATGACTAAAAAGCAAAAGTTATTTGAATTTCGATATAAAATAAATAACTGAAGAAATCTGCTTTCATTGCACCGAATCATTATTTTCTTCTTCTTCTTCTTAGTTCATTCAATTATATCAGGTCTTCTTTATAATCCAGTTTACAAAAAATATTAGCTTCAATTTCTATGCAATCCCCACACAATACAATACATTTCTATTTTTACCAAAACATTTCTAATTCTGAAAGTTTTATTGTAATAAATTTACTGAAGGTTTTAAAATCTAAAATTTAGATTTAGACTTAAACTTGAGGGATACCTTGGCTATTTTTCAGTATAATATTAAGTTAACTATTATTTTCAACACCTTTTTGTGTTCTAGTTAAATATGGTAATTGTGAAATGTAGAGACAAAATTCCGATGATTTAAACAATTTCAGAGATATGGTTATGAGCTTGGATGATTAAAATTTTAATGACATTTTAACCCTTAAGCCACCAGAGGCTAATCAACGACTTTTCATTAACATAATTTTGCAAGCTAATCAAAGGTCGAGGTAGAGGTCGATGAAATCAGATGTCTCCAATTAGTTAGTCACAAATTGTCCCTTTAATTTTAAAACTTGAAAGTACTATCTCTTATTGCTTGTGCCGACGGCACTGACAACGTCTTAGAGTTTACTCATTAAACCTG
>JAQIWF010001288.1:0-12568 GCA_034694965.1 Ceratozetes gracilis | reverse complement strand
TCCTATGAGCAAACAATGATTGGGTGAAAAGAGTCTCATTTTAATTGCATTCAAATGATTGAACAGAAATTTGAATCAAAATGAGTGAAGAAAAAAGTGCCGAACAAATCAAAAAAGACATTTTAGAGCGCTCTCGAAATGCAGTCCAGACACAGATCACCGCAAAAGATGAGCTCAAAAGACAGGGAACTTCACTCAAGTCTAGTAACAGAAATATCAATGAATTATCTAAAGAGCGGAGAGAAGGCGACAAAGATTTACGTCATATAAAGAGAAACCAAAATGTCTTAAAACGCTTTTTTCTAGACTACTGTTGTTGTTGTCTATGCTGTCAGTGCTGTCAGTGCTGTCGAGACTGTTGTGAAGATAAAGCAGAGCCCGTAGTGGTGGCCATAACCACAGAGAGTGAAGAACCAGATCCCGATGACGCCACTGTCGAAAAGTTTTGGACACAACGTTATGAACCGAATAAGACGTGGGAACAGAAGGTTAACGACAATATCAAACGACTCGACGAAGACGCCAAAGAATGTGAACTCGAACTCATTAAACAGAATAAACTGATCCCTAAAATAGACACCAAAGTCATCGTTGAGACCAAAGAATTACAAAAATCTGTGCAAACGATGAAAGAAATTAAAAAACAGTAAAATTTTTGACGATTTTATCTCAAAAATCTTAATTATTATTAGTTTTGTTAAATTCATTGAATTTATTTTCGTCCTCAGAATTCAATTGAATATTCAATAAATTGAGTAAGCTCAACCCAATTTGAAATTAAATAACATTTGTTATACTATGGATATATAAAAATTGATTATTTTTATCCTTATCATAACTAATCTTACAACTAATAAAAATATTCTTTATTGCATTCAATTCTCTATTATATGTTTTAGGGTTAGGAATAAGTTTACATATTTTTATCATCAAATTCTGGGTATTTTACAAGTTGTGTAAACGCCCCTAAATTATCAAGCTGATGGCCTTTAGTTTAGCCTTCGATGAATTATCATTAACTGATTGAACTAATGTCTAGCAAATAAGAGATCGATTTCTAATCAATGTTTACAATTGAGTTCTGAAAGACTACTAACTGGAAGACTAATTATAGTAAACAACTAATCAATTCATTAAATCATTTGAATGTTAGGCTTTGAAATGTGTGATTCAAATATTCTTCGGTCAGAAAGACCTTCTTATGAAATACCGGACTTAAGTGTCGGTCAATATGTATGGAATCGATTACAAGAACTTAACGGTCAAAGTATTTGTTTGGTAAGTGTTTAAACAAAACTTAAATAAATTGAGAAAATAATGTATTAATGATTAGACGGAAGCTAACAGTGATTCGAGTCTTACCTTCAGTCAATTGGCGTCAAAATCCAATGCTATCGCAACGGCTTTGATCGACAGCGGAATCACTAAATCCGATATTATTTTGACGTTTGCCGACAATAGCATTGAACATAATATTATGTTATTCGCCGCTCTATTCTTGGGAACTACTGTATACCCGATCACTTTCATCGCTAATGTGTACGAAGTGGAGAATTTGTTCAAAACTTTGGACTCATTTATATTAATAACTTCTCAATCAAAGACAGAAATCATTAATAAAGTGATGACTAATAGTCGAAATGAAATCAAAATGAAGAGAATTATCGTTTTGGACGGCATTTCTGATAATGACATCACTTTTGAGAAACTGCTGCGAATGGGAAACAATAAAAGTTTATCTAAAATACCATATTTTAGTGTCGATCCTAAAAATGACATTTGCCTTTTGCTTCAGAGTTCTGGCACTTCGGGAATTCCCAAATCAATAATGATATCGCACAGGGCATTCTTGGCAACAATTTTAGACTTCAAGCTAATATCACAAAGAGTGGATTACCCGCTCTTTGCACATATGACACCTTTCGGGTGTATTTCCGGAGTTACCATTCTTTTCAGTTTCATATCACACGGAATACCAGTCGTAATATACAGACAATTGAGTGAAGAATCTATTCTAAAGTCTATTGAAAAATACAAAATAAGTTTTATGTATATTACACCTCCTTTTGGCCATAGATTGCTCGATGAAAATTTGATCAGTAAATTTGACTTATCCAGTTTGAAGTTCTTTTTTACCGGCGGCTCCCCTTTCTCTGGAACAGTAGGGAAAGCCTTAGTTAATAAGTATAAAGTTATTTTGATGGAAGGTATGGTCATATATATAAAGGAATATTCTTTAAATTAAAATAATTTACTGATAATAATCTTATAGGATATGGAATGACTGAGTTCTTCACAATCACTGACTTTTCTCCTTCAGAAGACTGGAAATATATTCCGGGAAATGTAGGGAATGTTTCCCAAAATTGTGAACTAAAAGTTATTGATATAAAAAGCGGACAGACTTTAGGACCCGATATGGATGGAGAAATATGTGTGAGGGGACTGAAAATGTTTTCCGGGTATCTTAACAATAAGGAGGCAACTGAAGAAACCATCGATAAGGAGGGGTGGCTTCACAGCGGAGATATCGGACATTACAATACAAATAATTGTCTTTATATAACCGATAGACTGAAGGAATTAATTAAATACCAAACAAAAGCGATTTCCCCGTCAGAAATAGAACAGCTCCTATTGACTCACACATGTGTGGCCGAAGTGGCAGTTGTTGGGGTCAAACATCTCATTGATAATCAATGGCCGCGGGCTTACGTCAAAGTTCGGCCCAATATGTCTGTCAGTGAAGAAGAACTTCAAAGATATGTTTTGGGTTAGTCTTGAATTCACACAAAAGTTTTAAATATATATTTAAATTGTTTGCAGAAAACCTAAACACAGCAAAACAGTTGAGGGCAGGAGTTGTATTCACGGACAACATTCCCCGAACAACCATCGGAAAAGTTAATCGACGATATTTCAAGGCATTAGTGGAAAATGAAATGATTGAATGAAACATTTACTTCAAGATATTATTAAAGACAATCACATTTCCTGTTCATTCTTTTTCCCGAAATATTAATAAAATTTGCAAAAAATATCATCAGTTTATTGAAAAATCGCTTCACATTCAAAGAGTTGTCTAACATTTGATTTATTGCCTAATTTCTCATTTGTTTTAAATTTAAATTTCTATTAATTATCAAACAATTTATAAAATTATTTACAATAATATTTATATTCAAAGACTCGGTTCGTAATCAAAGCTCGTTTTCAAACCAATCAAACGCATCAATGATATTATGAGAAATAGTGACAGAGAATGGCACAGATCTATCCAAAGAGGGGATAAACCCGAAGTTAGTTATGAGTCAAGGATTATAAATAAATAAATAAAACTAACCAGATGCTAAACTCTTGGAAGTGGAAACCTGAAGAATACCGTTATTTGCTTCTAAAAAGATAAGTTATTATCAATCAATTGAATGTGAAGTTCAGTGCAGACCTTCATGTGATCTAAACTGGAAGAAAGCCTCGAAACCCGTGCCGTCAAACTTATCGTTTGATTTGAATGCTATCCGAAAGAACTCGTTGTCAGACCTCACGTTTTTTGGCGATTTGAGTCCGCAATGGCGCGACATTTTCCGGTCAACTGTCCGGTAATTACTGAATTCCACGAAATCACTCGCAGTATTGGAATCACAACTGAATTCAAATCAATTATCGAGTTAAAAGTGAACTGGTCAATTTTATAGAAAGATATACTTACGGTGGAACTCCTTCCACATCAAAATAGGCAAAAGTAATGTGAACCCTCTCATTGGTCTGACCATAAAAATGATAATGACATTCAGTGTCCCGGGGGTATAGACCTGAGTTAAATCATGAGTTATGTCATTCATTTTATTTAGTTCATTGCATACCCGGATAATTAGGTGAAGTGAATGACCCGTTGGGATGAGTCGTACTGTTGAATATGAAACCACAGACTATGAAGTGATTAAAAAAAGAAAATTAATATTTTGGTCTCATATGGTGTACCAAATAAGAGTCAATACCTGTTTCGGTATCGTCTTGAGTGCCTCCATTGATACCAAAATCTATTAAAAGATGCAATTTTTAGTAACTATTTATATTTAGTCTCAAAAATGTATAAAACATTGAGAAACTAAACTTCAACTTTGATTTCATATCAAAAATCAAATCTAGTATTCATTGAAATCTGTCACTAATTTATGGGTAGTTTTGGAATTTGGGTTTAATTGGAAACAATTTAATGAATGAATTTTATTGTATTAAATGAAAAACTGATTGAAATGAATGTTTCTCTCAAAAGAATTTTAGGCGAAAATCTTTTTATAGACGTCTTTGAGGAC
The DNA here is from genome assembly GCA_034694965.1 of Ceratozetes gracilis. Classification (NCBI taxonomy): domain Eukaryota; kingdom Metazoa; phylum Arthropoda; class Arachnida; order Sarcoptiformes; family Ceratozetidae; genus Ceratozetes; species Ceratozetes gracilis. The sequence goes on along the minus strand of JAQIWF010001288.1, from coordinate 8,252 downwards.
CGAGTAGTTCGCCTTTTTCTCGCGGATCAAGTCTTTGACGGTGTCGACCGACTGCACGCGTTCGCCATCGATGGTAATGGCTCCGACCCACTGCTGACTCTTATCGGCTTTCAGTGTATTGTAACCCTTTTTAAGAGCCGAAAATGATTTGAAGCATTGTTTCCATTGAGTCCTTTGGGAGACACTCTCGTCCTTGAGGTGATCGTAATGGGCTTTTGTGATGAACACCAAATTGTCCCAATGTCTGCAAGATTTGCCACATTTCGACCAATCGATTGTCGACAAAACTCTCTCGAAGTGAGGAACGGCTCCATCGAAGAGATTGTTTTCGATGTAAAGTCTCGACAATTGGTTTTCCATATCGAAAATCTCATCGCATTTCTCGAAATGCAAATCTATTAACGTTTGTAACGACTCGTCAGCCGATTCAAGACATGACTTGATTTGAAGTCTTTTCGTCTCCTTTTGACTCTCAGTCTCTTCGGGCTCGGGTTCGGGTTCTACTTTGGGTTCAGTCTCCTCCTGTGCTTCCGCTTCGGTTTCGGGTTTGACTTCTTCTTCACTCTGCGATTCATACTTTTCCTGTGAGTCATCTTCAGACTCTTCTTTGCTTTTGTCTTCATCTTCTCCTTCTTCTTCTTCTTGACTGACCTCTTGTTGGTCATCGAATTGATCCATTTGAGGCTCTTGTCTGAGGACGGGCTTCTTCTCCTTTCCCATCAGTTTCTCAGCCATTTTGATGGATTCATCGTATTTAAGGCGAAGAAGTGAGACTTGAAATAAGACGTCTTTAATGTTCTCGTATTTGGCGCCACAATCGAAACACGAATCGCTATATCGGGCGTCGGGGAAGAAGAGGACGGGGCCTTTGCAATCACCGGAAAGGCATTTGAGCGCCGGATACATATTGATCTGAACTTTGCATAAATCGCATTTACAGATGAAGTGGTAGTGATTCCTCAAAATCCTGTGCCTCTGGTGTAACGGCATGTTTACGTTCGGCCCATAACTGATGTTCAGCTCTTCTCCGGGACTGATGTCTTTGAGAGTCTTGAGGACCATCTTGTCGTCGTGGAAAAGCCAATAGACATTCGGCCAACAGCTGTGGTTCATGAATGAGGAGTAGATGACAGTTCCGGAGCCCATATTCTGTGGTCCGTATGGGGTTCTGTACGTCCAGTTGAAGCTATTGCTCATTGTTTTCCGGAACATCTTAACCATAAATCCCACGAATTCTGCGAATTCCTTGTCTTCAGAAGCCTTAAACGCCTCCTTGTTCTCAATTAGAAGCGCTGTTTCGATGGCCAGAAGACCGTGTTTTGCATCCTCTTCGACATTGAAGTCTTGTCCATGGTCTACTAATGACAACAGTCCCTCGTAGTGATGAGTGCGCTCTTCTCTCATTCGTCTGTAGACGGGCTCTATATCTCGGCCATAGAATGTGCGGACCCACAGGTTCACATCGAAAGGTTCCCGATCTTCTTTTGTGGCTCTTTTAAAGGCATATTCGGCGTTAACTCTGGTCACCGTACGGAAGGCCTGATAAAAGGGGCTGTGGTTTATGAGTCCAGTGATCTGACACTCGTAGTAATGGAAGTCTGAGAGACCCCTGTCGTGGCACTGACGGTCACAGAACACCACTTCATTACACCAAATGCAGGGCCAGAACTGCGTTCCCACGTGTTTGAAGCAATTGTTGCAATACGAGAGGGTATTGTCGGACGAAAGGACGGCATTCTCCAGTCGCTCAGCAATTAGGACGGATTCCTTCGGTATTAACTCTTTGGCGATGACATGACGACCGGTGTCTTCAGATGACTTGAGCTCAAAACGCTGGTCAATCCAAAGGTCATAATTGGGATTTTCTCTCTCCTCTGGAGGGAAACCGTCGCCATAAGCCGCGTGTTGTTTGTCGACCTGTTCTCTAAGATTTATGAATTGGGCCAACACTTCAGGTTCTTCATCCAGTTTGTAGTAACCCTTGTAGTCGACACAGCCATCGATGACATGTTTAGCTTCACCGAAGCGTCCGAGAGATCGGAGACAAAAGGCCTTTTGGAACAGCATTTCATTGGTTCGGCCCAAAAAGAGGGACTTTTCCGTATCGAACAACGCATTACCGAAGTCTCCCATTTTGAAGTAAGCCTTCGCTCTGGCGGTATAGCACTTCTGCATTTCGTTGCAATCGGAGCCCTGAGTAGGAAAGGGAGCGTTCACCAGAGCATAGCTGTAGAGTTTGATGGCCTGACAGTAGTCCTTAATTTCGAAGAAGTTGTCGGCGTCGGTCCTGAAATCTTGAGCTCTTTTGAGACTCTTTCCGTGGTTCTCACGATAATCGTTGGCCACTTTCGAGACTTCGTCGCGAAACTCTTGGAGTGGTTTGACGTTTTTGAAGATGTGGTCGATTTTGGAGCCATTGTCGGGCAGTGAACGATACACATCGTCTTTGACTATCTTTGCGCAAACGGAGGCGAAATTTGAGCCGTTGGTCAGCATTACTACTAATTGTTCTCAAGATCTGAAGACTTTCTGATAATTTGGATTCGGTTGGAATTGAGTGAAATTTTGAAGAACTGAACGATCGGTTGGAATACTTTTGAATGAAGTTTTGAATATTGTACTGATATCTAACGGTTTGTCTTAAATACAATCTTATAAATTTTTAATTGAATGGAATTTCCCAATAATTGGCAAAATGTTAAGCAATTATTTAAATAGCGAGACATTGACTAAAAGCGCGAGTCTTACGATTCATTTGACTTTTGATTGATTTGATTGATTGCGTGAACTCTTGAAGTAATCAAATAATACTCACTGTTTATGAATCGATATATTGCTCTAAATTTAGAAAATAAATAAATTAGTGATTAAATGGAGTGATAATCGATGCAAAGCAATACCGAAATCCTTTGACACTACGGGGGGTTTGAGTGCTCCTAAATTCCACACTCATTGCCGGTCCATTTGACATGAGTTGAGACGGAAGTTTAGAGCCGCAGAAGTTGTCGATCCTTTCTTTGTGGCCATTGATTGTGATGAACACCATTACAGCGTCGACCCCTTCGCAGCTAAATATGAAATCAAAGAATAAGTAATAGAACTCATCTGTGATTTCGCACACAATAATCACTCAAATTAAGTAGGAGTGTACTAGGGCAATCATAATAAGTTATAACATCTTTCATGAAAGACTATAAAATGTGCCATGATCATAAAATTCTGTTTACTAAACTATTTTCAATTCGATAGGCAGTAAAAGATGTGTTAATTTGTATTATTTTAGACATAAAATCATTTCTTTATTTCTATTCGAGTAATTTCAGTGTATTTTTGTGCCAATAGTTTGTTCGGTCATTACATTGAATGGCAATATTCTGTTCAATAATAATAACAACTGACCCACAGTTATGGTATAGTGTGTGCCCTCACATATCATAACTAAAATTGAAAGAAGACTATTAGGAGACTATAACTGTAATACTCGTGAACTATACTAATGATCATTAAGACAAATGGTTAGTCCTCTCCACTCATCAAATTGAAAAATATAGATATTTAGCAGTCATTCAGTTATCAGTATTTTTATCAATTATGGACTCAATTCGGAGCAAAGTTTAGTAATTGAATTGTTTGGTAGAACTTACTCTCTAATGGGTCCAAATTCACCTTGTAGAAACAGATCAAAGTCTGTGAACAGAATCTGTATCCGTTCCTTTCCCTGACCAGTGAAATGGTATGTACAATGTATATTATCAGGATAGGGCTCAGGGTAATTTGGAGAAGTGAACGTTCCATTCTTCTGCGCAGAACTGTCGATGAATTGGTCGCATTCGCTTCCTGTCAGATAAAAGTAATACTTTGAGTCAATTCCTTATACATATTTTCATTCCTAGTTTAAAAGTCAGTCAATAATAGATATTCTCCTGATATAAGAGACAATAGTTTTCTAACAAGTCTTTGATTCAAAAGATTTGTTTCTCAAATCGAGAGCTTCTTAGAGAAGATGGCGGACATTAAATGTAGGGTTTTGTTGGACTTAAGTTATTTCGTCCACAAACTAATACTGATGGGCTATTTTTAAACCAGAGATGAGCAACTCCTATGTCGTTTGGGTTAGCAAGGAGAAGAATGTTCTCTAATTTTGATCAAAACGAAGACAGGCTTATAACAAATTCTACTCATAGACATAATGCTAATATTTTGTGAATTTTGACTCATCCTTTTTTGCTCATCCCTGTTTACAACATAAATAGACATTGATTGAAAGAATATGGTTCAATTCTAATTGGCTCAATTCACAACTATCCCATTTTTCAAATAGATTTTGTTACTAGTATATATTTTAAAGTAACATTATAACAGACTTAGACAGACATTAAAGATGTAGTTTTTAGATCACAGATAGACCCTGAGCTTATGAATCGCATAAAAGGGATAAACTAAAGAGAATTACTCAAAAAACTTTCTTCAATTCAATAAATTTGACTAAAAAATGACAATAAGTTGTTGTGAGCACAGAATTGTAACAAATAGGAAGAACTTATGTATGTCTCGATTGTATGTAAGATATGTTAAAAAACTTGTGATCAAAACCAATAATTAGAGATTAGATTAAATGAAATTTGATTAAAACAAAACCGAGAGCTTGAAGTGAAAATTGAATTGTTATTAATTGAATGATAATTATATCTAAACACGAAAACAATAAAATAAAGCTGAGCTCAGGTCTCAACTCTACTCTAAAGGTTCGGTATTTACATAAAACAACATTTAAAACATTCGTCACTTTTGACGTAATGAGCTATAATTAAAAACAGATGTAATCAAGATCAAACCAAGTCTTGAGGTATACATTCTCTCCCATATAAATCCGGATTCACATAACGATTTATCACCTTATACGATCCTAATCAGTATATTATAATTTCAATCGAGTATGATCAAGGTACTTTCACTTTCACCACAAAACAATTTAAAGTTCAAAGATTGTAAATAATTTGATTTTAATTATCCACTAATTGTAAGGGAAATCAAATATCATTTAATAACATGTAATTATTAATTAGCATCTATTATGTAATATCGATTGTCTAACAATTGAGAATTACCATGTTTCAATTAATCAAATAAAGGTCTGATCGAACGACAAACACATAGTTTCACATTTAGTACCAAAATATTGTAAGAAAAGAAATAACTATATTTTGGAACCTTTTATAAGATTGAACCCAATTTGATAAATTGAATTGATCTAGTTAATCTGTACATACAGTGGTAAGTTTGCACAAACTCAATACCACCTCAAATGATGTGTTCATCCGTGAAGACAAACCAATGAATTAACTAAAATTCATTGAATAGTAGAAACAAAATGTATTTTTGTGAACGTTTTGCGAATTTCTAAAACTCATTAAATAATTATCAAAGTTTTGTGGAAATAAAAATGAGAATCCATTAGAGCGACACAAATTGGAAATTAAATGCAAGAATCGCTGTCTCATCGATATGTCGAATGACTGGCACTTCTCAACGAATGGCATCCTTTCAATCGAAAGTTTTTTTCAATAAACAAATCGAAAATTCAGTTTAAGAGACCAAATGTGTGAACAATCACTCCATACTTATCGCTATATTCTATGTTTTTATATTCAATGTGGAAATAATGGTTATTTTGCGCCCATTTTTTACAAATTGTATGCAGTCGTACACCAATCGATTGAATGCTTTTCTCCACTCATTAACATTATTTTCCAAACTCATCGAGATTTTTGTGTAAATCTCTTTGCAATCCTCTCAGCCTTAATAAGGATCACATCAATGTTTATTTAAAGGAAAGGTCATAAGTCACAAACAAGAATTGAGAATAAACTTGATTGATAACTTTTCAATTTTGGCGAATTGGTCTAAAACGGAACCAAAATAGTGTCGAATTATATGCGTTAAGACATATATTTTTGTCGATTAAATGAAAATAAAATTTATGATTAATTATTGCGATAATAAAAGTCATATTGAATTGAAGGACAAACTGATAGGTTAAGTAATATTAGACATGAAAAGAGCCAAATCACTCGTTATATCGATATCTCTACAAATGTTCCGTAACTATAACTAAAAGACACATTTGATTTGAAATTCATGTGACACTCATTACAAGCAGTGAATGGTTTGAGTAAATATGCAAATCAATCGATCGAATGATATTCTCTTGGAATCAACAAATCTTTTACAATCATTTCATTATTATTATTATTACTACAAAACTACTATTTATTCATTAGTTGTCTGAAAGTCAATGATATTCAAGGTTTTGATTGATGTCAACCATGACCACAATCTAAACCTGACCATACTTATTTCATACAAGAACCAATCAAATCCAATTTATGCTAAAAATGGTGTAATTTTTGTTCATACAGCATGTACATGCTCAATGTGCTCGTGAACACATTTTATCTAAACTAATCAGGAAAACATATTCTTACGTTAAATGTTATAATAAATTATTGTTGTCATCAAAATGATACTCTTTTTCATTCATTCCTCTATTTTATTCGATATGACTGTATTGAGCAAATAAACATGGTAAATTCCAGTTCAATCTGGTTGCTACAATGAGTAAATCACAATCTTACATAGAATATTCTGCATGTGGCAATAAGGTGGAACAATTTGGCATAACATATATTTCATAGACAGAATGGATAGACTGGGCTCTACTGTCACTTGACATTTGGTGATTGTGTTTCAGCAAAACAATTGACATATTTTTGCCATTCAATGAGATTGAAATTCAATGCAATGCAAAATCGGTTCAATGATTAGGTGTTTGTTTCGGTTTTATTATTATTATTATTGAGTTTTGAAGTAAAACACATTAACGGAAGACTTAATGCAATCCGTATTCGTCTAAATATATGAAACCAAAAATACCTCTCAATTCATATTTTGCTAAAAAGATTGGGATTTCTATTTTGAGTGCCTTTTGCACAACACGTCAAAGACGCGCAGTTATGTATGAAACGCCTATCAGTGGTTTATCCTCTATTCAAGTCTTATCCCTATCTGATGAACAGCTGAAATGTTGGCAAATAATTTGGAAGCGATGCAAATATGCGAACAGAAAAACTAAATTAAATACAAACGGTTTGACACTCTTTTCTATATACTCTTAGGGATGCATCCAAAGGGAGGATCACTGAAGGAGTCACTTCTGACTCCCAAATAAGTCAACGACAAAAATAAAAGACTTAATACTATTGAAGACTAATTTGATGTTTAGTTTAACTTTCCTACAAAATAATGGAATCAAAGCAAACAATTGATGTAAACTTCAATCACTTTCTGCAAAACTAATCATTAGATATGTTTTCAATCGATATTTTATAACGATTTGAGTCTTATATCAAACTTAATGACTGAGAATAGAAAAGAAACGAAAAAATCGTAGAAAATGTAATAATTGAGAATCACTTTGACTTACCTATCACTACGTTTTGATGGTATAAGATAAATGTAACTTGCTAATGATGGACAAACTTATTGAACCAATAATTCTGTTGTGTTATTATTTGATGGATGAAATAAATCAATGCATTCAATAGAAAAATATGAATACAAAAGTAGAAAATAATGAAAGTCTTGAATTCTGATTACTTATAAATAATTGAAATTAAAAAAATTTGTTGATTTTTACAATATCTTAATATATATAACGACTAGAATTGATATCAGGATTGTTCAGTAATTGTGATGATAAGGAAGCGCATACGTCGTGAACCGGACGAGAAGCCAATGCAAGAATGAATGCATTTCTCCCAACGATCACAGCTTTTATTACATACAACTGCCTCATAACACCCTCGACATTCACAGCACTATTTTCTCTACGAAACTAGGCCATCCTCTCTATGCCTCCCTATCACATGTTATGCCCGAATCGATAAATCCATTTACTTGATATTATGCTAAATATGTCTAATCCTATGCATCGGCCCTCAAAAATTGAATTGCAATTAAAATCAATATCAAGTACACTCTTTAATTGAGTTGAGCTCATAGTAATATTGTTACGACTCGCCTACTCTGCCAACTATGAGCACAGAATCTTAAGCCAAACCAATTCTATATACAGCATAACAGCCAACAAAATATCCTAGTTATCAGTCCTTACTATTCGAACCAAAATATTCTATATATTCCATAGTATTCTCTCTCTCTCTCTCTCTCTCTCTCTCTCTCTCTCTCTCTCT
>JAQIWF010001287.1:0-12570 GCA_034694965.1 Ceratozetes gracilis | reverse complement strand
GAGAGAGAGAGAGAGAGAGAGAGAGAGAGAGAGAGAGAGAGAGAGAGAGAGAGAGAGTTTTAAACTGAGAAACTTTGAATTATTCACAAAATGTTTGGGTTGTATGTTGTGTTGACAATAAGGTTGTGCTGGTCATTGTTTAATGTGATCATGTTCAGATCAGTGCATTGGATTATTTGTTATGATATTATGCAAAATGCGTGCACTGGAAGACGAGCCCAATTTAGTCACGATTTCTCATTCAATTGAATCGATTTGAGAACATTTCGCTGTTTTCTACTTATCATAAGTGATGGCCAACAGAACGAGCTTTTGATGAAATACTTTGTTTGGTCGCAAATAAGTTATTATTTTTTGAGAGCCAACACATGTAAGAGCAGTCTCACGGAGCACAGGACTCTTCAAATTCAGTGAATTCCGCCCTCGAACATGATATTACATATCCACACCTGTGCCGTATTGTGTGATATTACACAACAAGTAATGAGATTGTGTTTGAGAGGAACCGATGGTTGCGTTTTGGGCACACATTGCGTGCAATACATTCCAATCCAAATACGGTTAACTTCGATGCGATTTCGCGCTTAACTAATAACACGCTTTTCCCAAATCCAGGCTTTCATTGTCTTTTCATTTAATGTATCAGTTATTGCAACAAATTCATTGCATCTGCCTTTGCTCTCTCTCTCTCTCTCTCTCTCTCTCTCTCTCTCTCTCTCTCTCTCGCTCGCTCTCGCTTTTACTCATTCCCTAAGATTTATTTGAAATACAATTTAGTGATTCATTTAAATTAATTTCGCGAAAAAATTCATGAGAAGTGATAATTAATTGCCTTAAAGTGAATGGATTTTCAAATCTAACGACTGTTTTAATTCAAAGAATGAATTCAAGCGAAAAAAGAAATAATTTTGAATGAGGATGAAAAATCGAACCCAAATTGCTTAGCTAGATACTTTACCCTCGTAATGCAAGTAATGAATTTAAATTGTTAATGAAGATAAAGAAGTCTCACTATGTGGTCATGTTTCCCTTGGTCTAAATTGTAAAAATGATTATTCATCTTTAAAGTGTGATATTTACTGCACCCAAAGCAACCAAGTTGTTTTAGTGGAGGGCTCAGTGAGAATTAGGCCGTTCCCGCCCTTCAATATCTCCAAATTCCATATTTCATAATTTGTGATCAAATATAAGTTAAGTCAAAACAATGCCAACAAAAATAGAAAAACCAATAAATCAATTAAATTAAAGTTTTGCAAAATCTTATCACAAAAATGAATTTCCGACTTTTGGGTCAATTCTCACTTCAAAGTACTAAATAAGTAAATTAATTGATTCGTTAATGGAACTTGATAAACTTTTAATAAGATGACTTTTAAATTAATAATTAAATTGAGCTCAAACTGATTGAACAATATTTTAATGTATTTTTAAGTTCAATCTTATTAATGGAGGAGATATTTATGACTTCATTTGAGTTAATTTATTGCTTTCTAACATTTTTAACTTAAGAGCAAATTTTTAACCGAAATATTTATTTTTCTCTTTTGAAGATTTAATTAAAAGAAAGTGATTTTCTATTTTGCGGGGAATGAAAAAAATTGTATTAATTAAGTTTTTTCACGAACTAAGAACACTATTAATCAAATGTTTTAAGTTATTGACGGCAGTCATGCCTTCCCATAGAGAACATGCAATCTTCAAATCTAGCCTTAAAATAATGAATATAAATCTGGAATTATAATTGATTTTAATTCAAATTAATTTGTAATTTATTTAATTTTTGTCATTTTATAACAAATTCTTTAATTCAATTGATTTGATAATAGGATACAGTGTTTGGCGTTAATATGGGCTCCAATTACAGGTATTTAAGCGCACTTTTAAGTGATTTGACTGCAAAACAGTATAACTCAATGATTGCATAACTTTGGGCTCAAATCAAAATGACATCAAAACTGATGGATTCAAATGTTTCAAAATTTATATTTACATTATTTCAAAAATATCGAGAGGGAGGATAAGATTACCTCAACTCTTGACAGGCGTGAATATGGGCGGACAAGAGCTGTCAGCAAATATCTTGTAGATCGGCGGCCGTTCAAAGCCGACTGGTCTGTCGTTCCTCTTCTAAAACGTTTTAAAAATGCATACATAGACTCATAGACTCAAACTTTGTTGCCTTTCTTCATATGATCCCTAAGCATATGATGAGTGATCCAAAGCGCCAAAGCATGACATAAACAGCTCTTTTCAATGCGATATATTAGGCCATTAACACCACCTTTTGCTTCAAACTCTTCATATGAGGATCGGCCACAAAAAGTCTTATTATTAGTTTAAGTATTAAATATCAATAAAACATAGAGTTATTCGGCGTTCGAGTCATTACTCTTAATCTAAATTTACTTTTAATGACAAACTCGAGGGTTATATCGATGCCATCAAAAGAAATGATAAATTATTGCAATTTTAATAACTTCGGACATTTAATTACTCATATGTTTATTGTCCCGGATATACAATATAATTACAAAGGCGTGGCTCATGAAGACTACGCCCGTCAATAATGTTCATCATTTGATGCATTCGTTGAGTTAACTAATGTTTAGATGAGATGTGGCTTCACTTCAGTTACCATTAGTTGTATTACTGAGACATTACTCTCTAGTCATTACGAAAGAGAGTAAAGATGCCAAACATGCTTTCCATTCCATCCCTGCATTTTTACGCAATGGTTCGAGAAGTGGAGACAAACTATGATATAGTCATTGGGAACGTGCCGTCAGATAACAAAAAATAACTGCTTATTAACTCAAGTAGTGGTCCGACAAATGAAGAAAATATAATTTATTTCAACCGCAACTCATTCCAGGCATACAGTCTCCATGTCTTGCCAGCCATCCATTGCCGGATGTCAGCACTGAGTGGTGTATTACTCCTACAAATATGTTTGACTGTCGTTTCCGCCAATAATTACAGTCAAATCATCGAAATCATAGTTTTCTTTCTTTTCTATTATTATTGCCATTACTTTCTCTAATATTGTTTTTCAGTGAAACTTAATTATTAGAATTTAGTTTCCGGTGAAGTTTTTTTTCCCCAAAAAATCCATTCCAAAGGAGTGGTTTGAGATGAGATGCGATGGGAGGGAGTGTTGACTCTAAATTGGAAAATTGAAAACCAGTCTTAGCTTATAATTCGTGACTTACTGGACTCAATATCTAACATCATTCACAAAATTAACCTCAGAGTCACTCTTTGTCTGAATTTCCTTCCATTTCCAATTAAAGTATTCTTGCTTATTTCGAGATTGCTCCGACAAAACTTGGACCCAAATTAAAGCTCTTGGTTTGAGTTTAATTGAGAATATATTGCAACTGTTTGTCAGTTCATTTACCTCAGAATCACATTTAAGTAATAAATACTTTTTTGAATTTTATTTGAAATCAAGACTTTGAAATGAATACTATATTCACAAATATATACTCAAATACAGAGAGGAACTTCTGCTTTTGTGCACATCTGATGACTTTATGGTTGTCCGCTCTTCAGATGCAATTAAAGTTCATTTTGTTGAGAAAAGGATGGATTGAGCACGAGTTCTCTACATTTCCACCTTATAATTCATGGCTGTGCTCCTGATTGCAATGCATGAATCAAACTTTATAAGACCTCCACCCTCGCCCTCACCTCACTTTGAATGATTTGGAATATTCTTTGCGGTCACTGGCATTACGAGGATCGCCACTTAAATATTCAAATCGTTTAATAATCAATAAATACATCGCTGTATAAAAAAAAAGTCTTAGGCCTCAGATCATTGATTTTGTGAAATGCATGTAATTTACGTCCGAATATTTCAGTTATACATCACTGCATCTCTTAATTTGTTTGCAAAAAGCAACAAAAACAATAGAAATGAACAGGATTTCATATTTGAGCAAGTCAAAAAATGGTAGATCCACTGAAAATCAATAATTCTAGAGATGAAACATATTTATAGAGAAAGTATTCAGTCTATTGTGATATAAAATCTAAAATTTATTGAGGAATCAATAGAAGCAAATGAAATCTCATTACTCAGTCTAATCAAGCGTTGAGTAAAAAATGTGGAGAATATGATTTTGGAGCCAATTTGGGACGATTTCAATGCAGTGAAGCGTATGCTCGCAGAGAGAGGACACAACTTATTGAATAGTGAATCGAGAATCCACTCAATTATTATCGAATGGAATGTAAGACATATTTTGTTTGGCTTTTCATAAAACTTTTTACAGCAAAGTGTTTGACGGAAAGGTTATAATTCATACAATATTAAAGTTATTTTTTGTTCATCAAATCCACTTTTGCCACTTACATGTTTTTGACTATTTTTCTCTTCTTTCACATAATAATTGAATCCTAGACCAGAATGTGTGCACTACTGCTATATGAGCCATATCTGGCACATCCCGTTCATCAACTAATTCATAAAAAAATCTCTACTTTTATCAAATAGTTGTAAAATAACTGAATTTTAGTGGAATTTTACGTTTGGATTAGTATTTGATGACTGACTTCAAGCAATTTTCTTTTATATTCAATACATGTCTTAAAGGGAACGACACCTCAAATTTTCCAATAATTTTTTCAATACATTGTTTTCTCTCTCTTCCTATCCTTCAGAATAGAGCCGAAAATATTTGTCTGAAATACAGTTTACGCTTCGCTTAAAACATTTAATGTTTAATAAAATATTGATTTTCATCATATTCCAGGTTAAATGCATGTCCATAACTAAAATAACCTCAATTTAAAAGTAATCAACAGTGAACTGAAGAACAGTCTTCCAAAAAGTTTGAGAAATTAATTGAATTGCTCGTTGAGATAAGCCCTGAGAGACGAACTTTCAACGCAGGAATCAATTAAATAATTGCATTATATTGAAAGCGATGGCAAAATAATTAGAAACATCTCCGATGTGCCAAATCTCAGTACTATTTGGTTATTAGAGTCCTTAGAAACAATTTTTTACATTTTGTTGATTCATAAAAATACTTTCTAAGTGTTAATACTGTGTATTCTATAAGCACTCACTCAGAGCTCATCCCTCAAACATTGGGTGTCCGCACAACTATCCTACTGAGAAATATGTCGGTTGAATAGTGCAATCATTTATTTATGCCATCATTTTATTCAATTTATGCATCAATTCATGCATTGGTGAACCCATAAGCCGCTAATGTAGCAAATAATATAAGAACTTCACAATATATGCCCCTATCGTCCAAATTGCCGTCTTTTCATTCTTTATAATTCCTTTTCAATAATGGGGTAACCATTGGGGTAACCACTGACCATCTTATTCATACTCTAATCTACTTTATTTCTCACACCAAATCATCAATTGAGTGATCAGGGTGTATTTTTGATAGAAACCTTAATTCATCTATAATGTGGGCTTGATGAAAAATTATCCAAAATGATATGAGAAACAAGAAGTTTGAGGGTGCCCTGGGCCGTTCCCAAATAAGCATTTTTGTTATAATAGTTAATTTGTCGATTATGACACATGGATTCCCTATTTTGCAGCGGGGGTTCAATCATTGCTAAGACATACAACAGTGGAGTCGTTCCGTTTTTACTTCAATTCTGGATAACAAATGAATGATTTTATCATTTTTTATATCGAATTTATTTTAATAGTCAGTCGCCAATAGAAACACAAAGATTGAGATTAACTCGAATTAGTCGTTAATTCAATTATTACTGAATTCAATGAATTACTCCTCCGAACAGATGATTAATATATATGTTTTTCTCCGAAAATATGGTATCGATTTGATCTCAATTTGAATTAGAGTACCACTGATTCACTAATAACATAGTAATCTGAAGAAATGAATTTTTTTGTTTTCAAGCCATTTATAACTAAATTTATTTTTCTTTATCCAAATTAATTGATCGTTCATTTTAATTGTAAAATCCAGGGTTGGTTGCTATCAATTTTGAAAATGTAATCATTGCTGGAAAGAGAAAAGGAGAGGGAAGAAAGGAGAGGAGTGGAGAGAGAGAGAGAGAGAGAGAGAGAGAGAGAGAGAGAGAGAGAGAGAGAATAATTGAATTTCTCGTAAATTTTCCTATAATTGAATGAATTTAGTGAAAAGAAATAATGAGTGGATTTTAAAAGAATTCATTTTATTTGTTCACACATTAAGTGTTTTAAACTAATGGTTGTTTGAGTCAAAATCGTTTGCAATAAATTAAAGTCAAAGTTATGTCTGGTTTACGTGTATTTGCAAACAATATGTTATTTATTGAATTACAATCATTTGCGGAAAACATGAATTGTTGATCGAAGAGTTGAGACCATAACCCGGTGGCACTCAACTCATGCGAGTTTGCATGTCATCAACCATTGCCATAGAAGTCATGTTTACAGTGGATCTCATATTTATTTAATGACAAATAAAGTACTATTATTTCCATCAAATATATTGCCGTTACTGTTATCGATGAGAACCGAAACTAACAAACTCTAAGCCATAATGAATTTGAAGCCCTAATAGTTAGGGCGGTGTCGGTGTCGAGATGTACTCTATTTCTATTACTTCTCATAACTATTGTGTACAAAAAGATGCGAACAAATGCTATAATTAATTGTCTGGTATTACACAAAATGTTTTCAATTTGTTTTCAATATTAAATAAAATGTTTGCCAAACGATTGCAAAACAGTTAATTTAGCAGAAAGTTGTGCCAAGAACACATGAACACACGCATTCATTGCATTTGGGTTATGTGTCCTTCATTTGGGATCGTAAACCACCTCTGGTTTACTTCGTATTCAATTGTCAACATTTGCAACGAAATGACTCTTTTCTCAAACTTCCAGGAATTGACTTCAAATGAGTTTTTGGTTAATATAAAGCATTTGGAAAATCAGTAGAGATATTGATTGTAGAAATGGTCCCAACGGTGGCCTCCATTCGGATTAAAGCCTCCCGAGAATTGAGTGGAGAACGAGTGAATCATTTGAGCGAATGATAATTTGTTAAACAATCACAACAATATCGATGCAATCGCTCTTAAATTATGTAAGAGTAGAGTGCAGTCGAGGCAATCCATTGGCAAAGGGGCGCAATGGGGGCTCATTTAATTCAATTGTGAGCAAAATTGAGTTTGTAGTCCATTGAGGGCACACTCTTTTGCTATGTTTCAGAGCCAACTCTATCCCAAAATTGCATTAAGACGTGTCACTAACTTTTCTTTTAGTCAAACAATATTTGTTTCATTCCTTTATGCGATGAAAACACTTTTTTTTAATAAAATTGAATTTTCCTTAAAATAGCTGTAATTCTGTTAAACTAATCGATTGATTCGATTTATTTACTTATTTGTTGGACCAAAAAATGTATTTATTTTTATCGAACAAATAATTGAAAATTTCTTTATCGTTGAGAGCTTTTATAGCAGAGATGCTCTAAGATATGACAATTGTAAGTTTACATTGATCACTCCAAAACTTGGAGTTTATCTTTGCTATTATGAGTAGACTATGAATTTGGACAAATAGTGTGAACATCTCTGCAATAGTGGAGCACAAGTGCTGACAAATATGTCAAACATATTGTGCTTCTATTTTATCAAATAAAACAAACATTAAATCCATTGAATGCGAATCAGTTTCTAAAAGTTTCTCAACAAATAGTGTTCGGAACGTGAGTTGAATTTTCATACCTTTCAGACGTGGAAATTGTGATGAACTGAGTCTACGAAAGGCTTTTATAAATATTAGTCGAAATACAATTCGAGCGCTATATTTCTCTTAACTTAATGGTGAAACAGGAGATGATAATAGCCTTAATGTCACAATTGTTTACTCCTTTCCTACACAATAGACACAGAATTTAGAAAATGGTCAGAAAACTTATATGGATTCCTTTGTTAGACATATATCAATATTCATTAGACTCAATGCAAACATTCATTATTTCCACTCAAAGTCTCCTAATATATCAAAAGTATTAAGTAGTGGAGAGAGAATGAGAGAGAGAGAGAGAGAGAGTCTGGTAAATTTAAGCATAACTGTATTAATACTGTCTTATGTAATGTTTGATACGATGGGAGTGAAAATGCATTAAATTCTTGAGGCCCTAAATATAGCTGATGTTGGGGTCAAATATTTTGTTTTCATATTTTGGGCGAGTTTTTGAAGTTTCGGAGCAAAAAATGCGAAAACCGATGAAATAATACGATATAATGCAATAGAATATATGAATTGAAATGATAGTTCACTCCACCCGATGGTTGGCTCCGCACCCGAACCATTCGCTCCACTGATATGCCGTCAACAGCATTGCGATCATAATCATAATCATAATAAATATTTAGTTCAAAATAAAGTGTGACTCAAAATAGAGGCCGTACTAAAACGCCTTTCCCTTGTTTTGCGAGCAGTAATGGCTCTACTTTTCCTTACATTCAATCAAAGATCAATCAAAACATCAAATATATCACAATTGACGCACTTTTGACACTAAAACACTGGATATTCAGCGGAATATAGACTCGTTTCAGAGATTTCTATTTGGATCAGAAAATTGAGAGCGAAATGGATTTGAAATTTTTGTTAATATTTTTTTAGAAAATAATGATTTGGCAAAACATCGCAACCATTAGAAAGTGTTTGTCGTTTAGTTCTGGCAGTGATTCAAAAGAATTATCGGATAAATGTACGAATCATTTCACAAAAATAAATGTTTGACATTCGGCTGGAGTTTTGATGTTTGAAAACAGCCTTTCATTTCATTCATTTAATATAATTGATTAAAGTGTCGCCGAATCGCTTCAGTCATTGAGCTGTTGAGGGAACCAACAATTCAATGCCCTCTCCTCTACACCAGAGATAAAAGTTTATATCAATTATTACTTTGAAAATATGAATTCAATTTGAATGAACAGAAACTTATTTTTAATGAAAACATTGAAAACAACAAACAAATCTGAAAACCAAAAGAATTGAATCTAATTTGGGTTTCATTTATTCTTTAAAACTAATTATATATTAGTTATTAAGAATTCAATGCGAAGTTATGTGAAGTAAAAAGAGAACAAACCATACCTTTACATACCTTTACCCCAATTTGTTTAAAGGAGACAAAAGTTTTTGGAAAGACATAGATATTTCTCAACTATTTATTCCATTTATAGGCGGATTCATCATTTGTTAAGTCATTTTTCATAAGTTGAATGTTGAGTAAACAAAAGAAGATGGGATCTGTTGGATCTGTTATATCCGGGAAGCCATATATTCCATGATAACCACAAAAGTCAACAAATTTGTTCAATTTTCGAGTCAAACAGCAAACTATTGGAAAAGTAAAATATTCCTGGTTTTGATGATTTGCAACATTTGTGTGAAGTGTGCGAAAGTGAAAGAAGAGCAGAGACTGAGAAACGTTAAAAAGTGGGGCCTTTTATATATGTCTAGTGCTGGAATAAAATGAGCTTAATTATCACACAATCTTTTATTGTAGTAAAAAAGCAATGATAGCAATGTATAGCCTGTATGTATGGCTCGGGCACAATACATAAAGGACACGTCACAATGGCTTTTATATGTTATAAAATGATAGAAAACCGTTCATTCAATTTTCATTCTAAGCTTCTCAAAAAAGAGAGGCTCTAATGTTAATCGTATACAATAGTAGACTATTTGGGCTCTATTTCACTCTTTTTACCTCAAATATAATTCAATATACAATTCAATAGATATATATCTATACAATCGTCTATAAGGAGGCAAATGAAAAGGCCTTCAGAGTCAGAATAAATGTGTTCACAAATCATGATATCGAAGAAGTAAATCAATAATCATTCAAAACAGACACTATTTACTCAACTATTGACTGATAGATAACTTTTTTAATTTCTTGTATTTCACATGAGAGACAAAATGCCTGTAAAATTGGGTTTTGTTTCACAAATACCTCATTGTTATGTCAAAGAATAAGTCAATTGCTATTTGCAAGCTTATTATTATTATTGTGATGTTTTTGTGATCTGAGTGGATGACAGTTATCCTTATTCTGCAATTATTATGAGTCACAACAACTCGTGTTTTCCAACTCAGACCTAAAGTTAGAAAAGTATATATTGTTTCGATAATTTCAATCAAAAGGGGAGGTTCTCTGCGTTGGAAAACATAGTGTTTGCCGATGTATTTCCTGCGCATATGTTGTCTCTGCAACGATCCAGTATTTGATCCAAAGAACAGAACCACAACTCAGACACCGATTCTTTAGGCAAATGATGCCAAACGCTAACAAGACTTACTGATCACAGACTTATATAATCATGTAATGTATGGCACAATATCTCAACAAAACTGGTATATCACAAATTGTTTACATGGATACAAATTATAGGTATGGGCACAATAGGTCTCCCTTTCCAAGCCATACGACACAACACAATATCGGTATATAATGTAAAATGAGTTGTAATTACGAACTAATATAGACTAACGAAAGTCATTCATATTTTCGAGTCAATACACAACTGTTTTATTTGCATTCATATAACACTGCAAACAGTTCTCCTCATTTCGTATTTGCTTTTATTTTTTCCAATTATTATACTATAAAAACATTATGAAAATGCGATACTCTTTGTGTCTATTAAATACACTCAATATATACTCTCAATCCTCCCTTCAATTGATATATTTGATTACCCCTCTAAGTTTGCTCAAAGTTTGCAGATGATAGCTATCTCTGTATGTTTGCCAGGATTATACACATAAAGTTACTTTTTCTTACGCAAAATTATATTTATGCAGAGTAAGCACAATTAAAATCAAATAATCTAGCTAACATTCAAATTTTTGATTAGTTTTTTTTATTTGAAACTAATAATAATAAAATTAAATTGAAATTATTTGTGTTAACTCTTATTCTAATATACAAGGATTGATGCGTTCCAAGGATTATATGATAGCATATTCTGTTCACTAAAATGCTTATCAATTCATGCAAACCATCGGAGGAATAGTTTGAAAACTTTGCGCTTAAAAGATAGAAAAGTTGAGAGCATTGAGTACTGACTACGAATCACTGGTTTATGTTTTATTCACAATCAAAGTATAGTCTAATGTAAGCCACGTTCGGTTTTCAGCTTAAAGTATGTGTCGGTATAAGTAGTCGGTATTCATATTTAAATTAGATAAAAGTCGGAATGAAAGTGAAGTCAAGACTATTAATGCAGAAGAGATTGGAAGCGAACAGAAAAGTTGTGTAATAATGCACTGGCAGTGCATCGACTGTGCGCTCACTCTTGGAATTTCTATCAACTTATTGAAACAGTCTATTATTCTTGGATTCCTCTGCCATCCAGTCTATAATCGATGAATTTTGTGCTCAACTCTCAAAATTCATTTTTCGATATTCATATAATTAAAGAGAATTTGTGAAATTGAAAACTTTTTGGTGCATTCAAAACGATTTTAACAATTTAAACGAAATGAAAAAACTAATTGAAAGCAAAATTCTTAATTCATGTTCTCATTTGTGTTTTGTTATATTTTTCATGTTTTTCTTTAAATCATTTTTTTCTTCCTCTGAGAACTGAATTGAAAAGTAATTCAAAGAGTGTTTGATATAGAGATCTAAATATCCAATACTAACACAAAATTAGGTTTACTTTAGTGGAGCTCAAGATTATTGTTGTTTGTGTTGAATGGAAATGAATTCTACTTTCAGTTATTTAATTTAGTGTTAGTTTTATGAAAACGGCTCATACTTTATCTCATGTGTGGATCGTCTGATTGTGTGAACAGATCGCACCTTATATTCAACATATCTATTGTTAGGGAGGATATGAAGGATGCGATGCTATATGTCGTCAGTGATGGAGAATTCTTTGCCGGCATTGAGTTGAGAAGGAAACAGCTGTTGGGGACCCACTTATTATATGCATTCAATCATACAATATATACAATCGATTCAATGAATCCAAGATGTTTCCAAACAAAATCATATTAATGTCATTATAGCGCATATGATTCAGCACTTGATGCCTCACAAGAGGCCACAATTGAACAACACTTGAGTCTGAGCTAAAAAAATATTGAAATCACATATTCCCTGCCATTCGATGTGGAAATTGCATCAATCGATAAATAATCTCATTTTGGGCTCATTTAAAGCCACTAATAAAAAGTTTATTAATTTAAGGTTCAATTGATTTGATTAGTCGTAGAGATGGGTTCACTCGACTCGAGCGGACAGACACTCATCGACTGCAACATATTTCGTACAATCGATGCATTTTCAATGAAAAGTCACTGAATTAGAGCTCAAACCATAAACAATAGAACCAAAAGAGGAGAAAGAAATGAGACAAAGAAAGAGGAGGAAAATAACAGTGAATTATATCCGAGTAGAGTTTGAATAATTACTTGGCACTCGAATTATGGACTAATATTCGCGTTTGATTTGCATTTTTGACTCAATTCATGTATGAATTAATTAAATTTGTCATTAATTTCAACTTAATTACAGTTTAAGGCAATCACACAAAAGGATGTTTT
>JAQIWF010001286.1:0-12579 GCA_034694965.1 Ceratozetes gracilis | reverse complement strand
AATTATATCCAAAGGTAAGCACCAGGATCTTTCTTTACTGAGTCAATATTTGATTCAACAAGGGATTAATTAGAATTTATTGCCTGATAAAATTCTAAGTTCTCAGTAGTTATATCTTGGTAAATCTGGTCAACAAGCCAAAGATCATAATACTCAATATTAAATCTTTTACTAACTTTAGTTTCTTAATTTTTTGAGCATGGTTGTTCTCCACTTTTTTTGTAGGTGCAATTCATAATTTACAAGTGGAATTAATTTAGCAACAGAATTTGACACAAAGCGGATAGGACTGTAGTGAAGGAAAATTCTTCTCGTGGAAGATCATCAAGACCATCAATTTGATAAAAGGCATAAAACTTTTGCAGATTGCATTAGGATCAGGTTTACTTTTCTTTTACCAAACTCAATAATTATTGTAGTCTTTTGCTTTTTCTCATCCCAAACATAAATTCTTACATGGTCATCAATGAGCATGATAGACTGCTAATCACGTGTTCCCTCTATTGTTAGCCATTGTAATTTCTTATGAATTTATGGTGACAAGTTGATCCTTGATTAAACTTAAAATTGCTAAGCTTAAAGTCTTTTTTTAAGTTAGTTTATTTACCCCTAAATTCAAAATTACAACAGAAATTAATATTATCCAAATTACTTCTTTAAAGGTGATCTAACATAAGTAAGTAATTTATAAATCTTTATTTGCAAGTGATTATTTAACCAAGAATAATGAAACATATTAATCATTTCAAATTAGACTATTATTTTTCAAATGAATTAGTTTATTTTATTGATAACTTATAAAATTTAACAAGATTATGCATGAAATGGCTCCGAATCTTCTGGGGGTATTTGTGTGGAACCAGTATCTTTTATTGGACGAATGCGGCATAATAGTCTACAACAGGCAACACAGCAACTAATGATGATGGAACAGACTATTGCCAGAAAAAGCTTTATGATGATGGCCTTCCCTACATATGATATAAATTCATTGGGATTCTTTACGCCCTTGCTATTATTTTCTTCTTGATTGCAACATTTCTCACCATGAACAATCACTGATAAATAAATTAAATAGATCACTGGTATTATAATCAATAATTGATTGTAAAACATTAAAATTTTATATAGGGTTATTAATTAAGTTATTTAAATTATTTGATATTTATAATTAGACCTTGTTAAATTATATCATTTTAGTGTAAAATCTGTATGTGTTGATAATGCTAATTGGTAATGGCACAAGTAAATGTGTAAAAATATAAAAGGATGTCCTGGCAATACAAAGCTAGAATTCATAAAAATTTCTTGGTAAGATTACAAATATTGTTTTATAAATTATTAAACTGATTAACAGGATATGAAAAAATGTACTAGTTAAATGGATGTCTAATCAACCACACAAGAGATTATTTTCCAGGGATGGCCAGAAGGGTTCAATATTATTCATGATTTTGCATAAGATTAATTATGAGGACCCCCCCCCCAATAAATATATTAAAATGTTGTAGCCATTTTTAGAAATCTCCCTAGGATCTGCAGCATCGCATGGTTGTTAGATGTCCTTGGATGTAAAAAGAATTCCATGGTCAATACTGGAATTTTGCAGTATTTTATATTTAAAATAAAATTACAAGCACTTGGTTAAATATTAGTATTTATTGACATCTAATTTGATTACTAATTTGTGTAAAATTATTCCTTCATAGTCATTTCAAGGTAGTAATCAGAAACTCTTGAACTAGATTCATTTACATACTGTGTATTATTCATTGCCTGACAAAGCCCAGAGTGTTCGCCATCATTGTTGTTGCCCTGGTAATTTTCACAGCCCATATCGTCATCATAATTTTCACTTATTTTATTATTTTTACTTTCTTGTCTGTTTACTATGATAGCTTTTGACTTCTTCTGCTGGATCAATACATAAATTACGATTGAAATTAAGGCCAGCAATAATATGAGGCCCAAAACAGATATGACAGTAATGAGGAGAAAATTATTTTCCTTTGGGTATCTGATCAAGGGCATAATCCTTTTACAAATTGCATTTGGATCAGGTTTATTTTTTCCTTCATCAAGATCATTATTAATTTCGTTTCCTTCAACCCAGTCATAAATTCTCACATAATCTATGATTAACAAGGAACATTGCCAGTCACTTGTTTCTTCAATACTGAGGGAACGGCCAAAAACTTGTGATGAGCCCACTTGCAGGGTAATTGTTAGTTTAAATGGATGTATGTATGGGTTCTTATGATTGAACAAGATCTTTGCCAAATTTACAGATAAGTATTCAATTGAATCAATTTTCCATATAATATCCGTTTCATTCCATTCAAGAATGTAAGAATGAAATTGAGCAAGGTCAGTCTCAATTCGATAACCATTAACATATGGGGCGACAACATCTTTAACATGAATACCAAAGTGTAGTTCTTGTTTCTGGGAATATGACATCAGATCAATTTGCCCATCCTTAGGAAAACTGTTAGTGTATATTTCCGGGGTCAATTTCAAAATAGGTCTGAGTAATGCCCCGTTAGGCAAAGAAGCTCTAATTTCAAATTTCCCAAATTTGAAGCCTTCTTTAGTTGTAATCATAGCTGAAGTGAAGTCTTTCCCTAAATATTTGTCTTTTTCTGGAGCTGCTATTATAGCGAGCGCTCCATCAATAAGCCGGATATTTCGTTTATTACTTGTCTTGCAGTGTTGAGCACCTTGCCAATCACCTTATAATTAATAATAATTAGTTAAATTAAGGTAATTAATTAAAAAAATGATTTAAGCAGTATTTTTGTTTTTCATTAATTTGTGACAGTTGTGATAACTAAAGAAAGTGATATGATTAATTACCTATTCAATTTGTTTTAGGTAACTTTTAGCAAGACAGATGACATGACAGGGAATTTTACTTTTTTTAATTTAGGCAATTTAATTGGATGTAAAATATATTTATTTAAATTAAAGCAAATTTCACCATATTAATGAATATGGCATATTTTTTGTTAGATTTAAATGCATTTTAAAGCGTTGTAACTTCTACATTGTTGTTATATATCTGGATAAAATCAAGGGAGTTAATTTTTCAAATGACTTGGTATTTTAAGCTGATAATATTTTTACAAACTCATTTTGAGGATTTTTTAAAGAAAATATAAATATCTTATGATTTCATACCAGTACACCTCACGTCTTCATTATAAACATCCCATTTTGTTAAGTTCAATGAAGCATTATCAAATTCATCATGCCACTTTAGTGACCAATGACCCTCACTTTGGAGGGTAGGTATGAGTAACAACAATATCTTAAATATCATAATAAAAATATAATCTTTTATCAAAAAATACTAAAGAGTTTCATTGAAAATGTCTTAATAACAATAATAACCAAGGGTGATAAAAAATATCCTGATTTAAATTTAATTATATTAGATTACCATTCATATGATTTTGTATTATTCAATTCAATGAGAAAGTATTCAGGTAAATTTTGAAAAGAAATGTAATTTAAAAAGAGGGTAAATTAGATAATAATACACCCTGGTTATTCCGTAGATAAATTAGTATGAAGATCCGGGTACCTAATCTTTGACTTGAAAAACAAATTTCTTCTTAGATATCCTACTGAATGTGTAAGTGAACTGGAGCAAATTTGTTTACTACCTCAACTAATCCCATCAAATTAAAAGAGATACCCAAAGAGCAAAACTAATTATAAGCGTAAATATTTTTTCATTACTCGTTTCTGTAGTGAAAGACTATAATATACTGAAAGACTGTACTATGAAAAAGAGCTCTACATTAATGAATTGGTGAAGCCGTTCAAAATAATTTAGTACTTTATTCTCTTTTTTCAATTTGCCTTGTTTAAAGCCTTAAAAGTTTAAGGTATGACATGTGGACAGCCAGCGATGGCCAAGGGAGAGGGATGAAAAAGTAAAATATTCATTTTGAGGAAATTTCAATAAAAATATCCGTAATTTGTGTACTCCAGAATAAAATTTCCCAAATTAATAATAATGAATGAACTTGAAAATGTAAATGAGGAGATAAAATTGATAGATTACTTTTAATTTATTTATAATCATGGGAAATTGCACAAATGAGGTGTTATGAAGTACCATGGAAAGTGGAAAGTGGAGCTCTACTCTGATCACCCGTGCAATCAAATAAATTAAACAAATTTTATTTCAAGCTTTTCATTCAAATTAGTCGAAGCGTTAGAATCGCTTTGAAAACAATTAAAAGTCTAAAGAAATTGTTTTTGAGTTTTAATTTGATTCCAAACGAAATTGTTTTCATCGATTCCTTCGTCTCTCGGCTTATATTTCCGTCGAGTTTATGGTTATTAACACAGAATTAATTTCGATGGAAATGAGAACTTATTTTTCCTGACACACAATCTGGTGATGCCTTCCGTGTATGTGCTGTGCGCTGTTTGTTTATGCTCTACGTCTGCATCAGGCATATTTAAATTGTGTGATAATATTATTTGTACTTTTATAATTACATTTTTCAGGGAATTTTATGGGATGAATAGATCAGGGATGAGCAAGGTCTATAGAGGATCACTCTATATGCAACAGAGGGCTCACTTCTTGACATGAATGTTACATATCATCAAAAAAATAAAACCTTGGTGTTCAATTACTGAATAAATTAAGAAAGGTAATATAAGAAATTAACTTTGACTTAATTAGGATTTTATTATTTATATAGAATACCTACCAGCAGGGTCATTATTAACATTGATTTTTTATAAACAAATATTCTGGTTGATTATTTCAGTTGGTTAAAACTTTTTATTTTGTTTGCAAGGTAATTTAATAAAATATCAAAAGTCATAGAATTTTGCTTTACTTCCGATCGAAATATGAAATTCAAGAAATAAGAAATAAAAAGGAGAAGAGATAGAGTCCTAAATCACCGAAGTCTCTGACGAAATGACTTTTCCAAATGTAATTGACTCCAACATCGCATACATACACTTAATCAGTGAATTGCACATAATATCATAGATTTGAGGACTGGTCTAAATGTCTGTTTTATTTCATACACAACTAATTATTGATGAGAATGTCTCTCTCTGTCTCTCTCTCTTTCTCTCTCTCTCTCTCTCTCTCTCTCACACACACACACTCACACACATCAGCTTATAATTGAAGATAAAGTTAATCAAACTCGAGGCTAATTATAAAGGTTTACATTAAATGCTAGAATATGACCTTTTTTAATGTTCATGATAAATTAAAAAGATTATAAAGACTAATCAGAACTCCGGGCTCTTTACTTGATGACAAAGCATCACATTCTTTCCATTGGAATATATGTAATGAGAAGATGAAAAGCGGTAAAAATGGCGGCTATTATCAGTTGAAGTATCGGCTCGTTTGGGATTTTAAGCCAAATTGAATTTTTCTGTCGCCCAGATTTTCCTTCACTTATTCTGTGCTATTATTCTGTGCCACTAAGGGCTTATATAATACAAAATAAGAATCTCATTTAATCAGGTCTTATCTCCATTCGACTCTTATCTTTCATTATTTTTAAACTGATCAATGAATACGGATTTTGGATAATTGAATAGTTAATTAGTTCACAAATTGAATGCTCAATGAGAATGAGAGCCAAAATCTTTGCAATTAATTTTCATAGATGCAATTATTTTCAGTCTTTAATTCAAATAAACGTACTATGTTAATTCATATAAAACCACGTTAATTAAGAGAGGTGAAATCCTAGTATATTCAGTTAACATGTTAATTCTTGGTAAAACATAACAGCATTTTGAGAAATATGTACAAAAATAAGCTAGATAATTTATTTTTGCTTATAAAAACCCTTGGTAATATATGTTGCGTGTTAAAGAATCAAGGTGTAATTATAGATACCTTGGTTATCCCAATCTAATCTGTGAAAACATTTTGCAGTTATTAGAAGAGTTTTCATGCAATTTGTCAATCATCGCGACAAAAGAATTTCCAAATTTAACTGAACCTCATTATCCAATTTTGAATGATAGGGGGAGAAGTGAAAAATTGTGGGCAAAAATCAATTTCAATTTGATGGATGACTTATGAATGCGTAAAGAATTTATTAATCAATACAAACATATGAGAGGATCAGAAAAGTTGTTCTCAAAATTAATAATCAATTTTGGGCTCAAAAAATGTTTATACTTTTGGGCACAAAAAATGTTTATACTTTTGGGCACAGAATAGAAAATAACGGATAAAAGGATTTTCTGATAGAGTATTGAAAATGGAATATAAATACGATTTGCACCCAAAGTATTAGTTATTTATATTTAGATTAATGCAGCCAATAGTTATATATTTGTTGAGCGGATTATCTGCTAATACATTGAAATATTATTGGATAACGAATTACGATATGTTGAGGTATAGGCTATTTATGTTATGTGAGAGATGGTCAAGGTAGACCAAGCCTAGGTAACTGTAGTTTTTACTGAAATAACCATATTGGACTTCAATCCCCTCATACTAGTATATTTATGATTATACAATATTATTCTTTCAAGATGGTATTATAGCTAGACCCTTATTCCTGGCCATATCAAGTCTTGAGTTATATTAATAAATGCTAGAGTAAAGGATATACTTCTACTATAAGTGGGTAAGTTATTATGTCTTTATATATTACTTTGTATAAGACAGATAAATGTAAAATCAATTAATGGAAATAAGAATTAAATAATTATTCTAGTACAGTCAATATTCTGTATGTCAAATAAACTATACTTCGTACTCCCTTAAGTTGTGCACAATTTGTCCCTGTTTTAGTCAAATACCTTAAATAAGATACTCTGTGTTCACTGCATTGCTTTTATTAGATACCTGGTATATCCTATGTATTAAATAAACTATATTACTCTGGACACTCGGCAAATATTATCAGAAATACTGATTTTCTGAACAAGTGTAAAAGAATCTTAGCTAACAAATATGAATGAGACTACATGATATTACACTATGATAATAATTATATTTTTCTTAAAATTGTAACTAAGTTTATTCTTGAAATAATGCTCCATTGATGTTAGGTTAAATCAATTATCGAATTATCTTTATTAATTTCAAAATAGGCTTAAAATAAGCTTTGAGTCCAATTTGTTTACTGAATGGAAAGGTAACTGAAAAAAATGTCGTCACAAAGAGGAGTCTGATATAAAGTAAAAAAAGTTAACAAGCTTATCCAATAGTGAAGAGAAGAATAAAAATGCCCGGGGATAATAGCATCTTCTGACGTAAAAATTTGTAATATTTGACGCAAAAAAGGACTTAACAGGGATTGAGTTAATGCGGATTTGATTAAAGTTAAGATCGTTTTTATTCGGACGGCATTTGACGGATAATTTCTATGAATTGAGGCAAAGATTAAGATGAGATTACTTTCCTGTTTGTAATTTCCAAGAATATTGCGTCAAAAGTACTATATTGTGATGAAAATAGGATTGTGATGCGGCACAGAATAATCTAGTTAGATTGCTTCAATAATTTGCCACATTTTTAAAATTATTATTTTACTGAATTATAAATAGCAAGTTAATAGCAAAATCTAAATTTAACATGATAATAATGTTAATAAAAAATCAATAATATTCTTAGCATATTCCTTAATGGCAAGAATAAAATTTTAACAAGGAAATCGCATTAAATATGAAAAGTAGCTTATTATTATTATTATTTTTAGATCTTGCTTATTATAGATGTTCTGCAATCTTACACATTTCATAATCAACTGAAATGAAATATTGATTTGAAGCGAGCAAATTGTTGTAAATGTCAATGTTAATTATTGCATCAGGATAAACAGTTGCATTAATATTGATTTCATGTCTTTATGAGATTATTCATATCTTTTTCATAGAAAAACTCAATTAAATTCACTTTGAATGACAGGAGTAATAAAATGTTCATTGAATAAACTGATCGACAATTTCCAAGAATAAATTATTGCGAGTAATAATGGGTTAAAAATAGTAACCCTAAGAAAAATCATGTTTAGGAAAAACATGTCAACCCATCCGTTATCTATGATGTGATAGATTTTCCCCCAATAAATATTATGGAAGTTTTTTTGCCTACGACTTGACAAACAACAGAGAAAAGTGAACGGAAAAGATAAAGTCAATCAAAAGTTGAGACCATTTATTATTATCCATTGAATTGATTACAACTAAAATGAAGTTTGTTTTCAAAATCAATTTTATCTCATCTCATATGAAACGAATTGACGGACTCTTATCATACACTATGAAAGTCTACATCACGTCTCGTGTTTTGCGTGATCTCTCTCTCTCTCTCTCCTTCTCTCTCTCGCTCTCTCTCTCACTTTCTCTCTCTCTCTCACTCTCCTCTCTCACTCTCTC
Source organism: Ceratozetes gracilis (assembly GCA_034694965.1). Taxonomy (NCBI): domain Eukaryota; kingdom Metazoa; phylum Arthropoda; class Arachnida; order Sarcoptiformes; family Ceratozetidae; genus Ceratozetes; species Ceratozetes gracilis. Next base: position 4,182 of record JAQIWF010001286.1, on the reverse strand, counting down.
CTATCTCTCTCTTTTCTCTAACTCTCTCTCACTCACTCTCTTAGCCATCAATTATTGAATAGAATTTAATATATGTTGTAAAAGGAGTTCTGGAAGAATATATTTGGCGTTAAAGAAATATCCATTAGTTCTGTCAATAATTTTGATGATTGCTTTTCTTCGAATTTAAGTCATGAAAAAACAATTTATTTATGAAATGCCAGAGTATTTGAAGAGATATGAGAAAATGAAGCCAAAAATCTATTGGAACCTCTTATCCGAGTGCTATTGTGAGGGCTTAAGCAGTAATACTCGAACAGTGACTCAAATAGTGTTCAAATGAGACAAACAATTGAAAACACGAACTAATGCTCTAAAATAGAAATACGTTTTTTCACATTCGAGTAACTGAAGTGACATTTACTTTGATAACAATATCTGACAAATCGTAGAATAGTTTTTGATTTATGGCGAAAAAATATCTCCTCTATTAAGACGTTGAGCTCACTATTAGCGGTCGTATTATTGGCACAATGGGTGAGGCATCACAATAGAGATGCACTCAATTCATACTTATATCACTCATCACTCCTATCATCGCTATCTCTGCTCTCATTTTATGATAGACTCAACTCTCGATTATTTTATTATTACAATTAAATTACATTTTCAGACATTTTCTCGCCTTATGCTCACAATATTCGGCTCATATTTCCTTGAGTTCATAAAAATTCAATTTTCATAACTATTTTCACTGGACTTCCATTAAAGGTATGGTTTGTCTGACAATCGATTGCATAAAACAAAAGTAATGACCGAAACAGAAGTGCTTTTGTCGCAAACCTAACTGTTTTGATGACTTTTAAAAACATTGCAAAAGTAATTAAATTTTTATCCACTTTGATATTTGTGTGGACTAACGTGACAAGGTAAATAGAATACCACCTCGTTAATTATTAAAAGTGATTAAATATATAAATTTAAAAAGTTTTAAGGGTTTTGAGAGTTTTAACTTAAATTTGCAATTTTGTGAGTATCTCATGTCTTCACTAATAGCTCTCAAACTTCTTGTAAAAGTAAATTGAATTTAAAGATTTGTTTGCCTCACAAGTGAGAGAATTTAGCCCAAAATTCTGTACACAGGATATTATCACAACATTAATATTATTCTGAGTCCAACTTCAATATTGATTATTACTACAAGAGTTTCAAAACAGGAAAGTAATGTTTGTAATAAAAAAATGTAATAATAGTAATGATAAGAACGAATTTTTGGTGAAATCATTGGGTATTCATAAAAACGCTTAATATTTCATGAAATGAGGCTAACATTTGATATAATAGGAAAAACAGAGAATAAATTTGTGGAGAAAAGGAGTTTTGCACAGAATTACTGACGAAAGGTATTAAACGGATTACTTGAATAGCCTCTGAATCTTTGAGAATCAAATATCTCTGGAGGAGTCAAATAGAATTTGGTGTTTTCAATGTACTCTTACACAAAAAAGTGATCCGTTAGACAAATATTCTTATTCTGTGCAGAAATCGATTCGAATTAGGAATTCAATGCCTTTCTTCTGGAAGTAAATTAAATTCAAAACTCCATTGAATTCGTTTGAATAGCGTTTGAGAACATTTCAAACTCTAATTAAATTTTTTCCGTCACTTATCCAAGAGTTTATCAGCGGATCAAATAACAAAATATTTATTTTAATATTTAACTAGGTTAATCATTTCATTTAATATCATTTAAACTTTTCATCAGAGATTTAACTCAATATTATGTGATTAGGCCCTGTTCATTTATTAGGAACGCAAAATTTTGTTAATTCCTCCCCCTCCCCCTTTAATACGCAAAATATATATTTTAGTAATACTAACGCCTATGGAATCATACTCTTCGTACGCTTTGGCTAGACCCCCTCTCCCTTCCAGGTTGCGTACGTAATAAATGAATAGCGCCTTAGAAAGGCTTTGCATTTAAGTGATTTAGAAATTCTCTTTTAACGAGACTGATTTATCATGCTCAATTAAGCGCATATTAATTGTGGATTTCTATATTTTTCACTTAATTAACGACAGATTATCTAAAATCAAAAACAGGATATTTGACTTCAAAACACCAGTAATTAAATGGTTTTCACAATTTTGTTGGTTTTGTTAACTAATTGAATGAAAAATTGTTTAAATCTCTATTTTAAGTCTTAATTAGATTCTTATGATTTCTACTATTTTCTAATTAAATGAAAACCTAATTGAAATGAATTCTGCGAAGAATTACTCCATAATAATAATAATAACATTTAATTTCCTGGTCATATCAGTATATAATTTTGGAGCTTATCATCGATTCTTTAACAATTTATACACATCTAGGCTTCCTTTGAACTTGGACAGGGGTATGGAGGGAATCCTTCATCATATCCGCATACACGCAATAAATAGTTGCTGTTGTGGTGAAACACTTCAATAATAACTTATTCTTCGAAATTGTGCTTTATCATATTGATTATATCTGAATAACAGGAGAGTTATGTTCAAGGATTTGCTATCATTGCAATATTGATATTTTTAAACGCCCATTATGGTGTGCCCAAGTACAGGAAATCACACGGGAGGCAAGGTTTCGAAAAAATAACCAAGGAGATTTTTAAGATTAATTTAAGAAATAAAGTGACCACATTATCAAATTTGTTTATATAGTAATTAATCTTGCTTTTCACAATTGCCAAATATTAATAGGATTAAAATATTTGCTAGGTAGAAAAACTTAAATATTTCTTAAACGATTAAAATATTTAAATCAGTTAAAAAAGTATGAAGTTCATTTAATTAATTTTAATTTAGTCCTCACAAAACCTAGCCCACTTTCTAGAGTCTCGGTTATGACATAGACCTTCAAGCATGTCCCTAAATTTTTATGATCACGTGATTTGGTTAAAATTATTTATATCGGATTAAATTAATATTAAGTGGGTGATTATCAAGCTTTTTGCCTAATTTGAATATTCCAAGCCGTTTAAGAAATAATCAACATGGCAAAATTTTTAATCCTTCTATTAGAAATATTAGAAATATGTTATATTTTGATTAAAAATAGTCTTGGTACATCTAATTTTATTGGTCCTCTTCTTTTTTGAATGTAGTTTTTACAAACCTCTTGGGATAATTCACCAAATTATTGGTAATTTCTATCTCATAATAATGTGCTCCCCTGGGAATGCCTCGAATAACATAGATTCCTGGGCTCTCAAAGTTGAAAAGATAGTGAGAAGTGTGTGCTTACACTCAATCCAATAAAACTGATGTCAGGTTGAAATAACTTTATAATTGTACAAAGATAATATTATTTCTGACAACAATCTATATAAAAATTGATGAAATTTGTTATTAACATTAATTATAGTCAAATGTAATTACATTCAGTGAATGTTTGCTTCAGTTTTTCACAATTAATGTCATATTTTTTAAAATTATGAAAAGAGTGTCACTTAAAACCATTTGATTTGTGATTTGAATTGTCAATTGATTTGATTGCAAGTTGATTGCCAACAGATGAAGTCATTGTCGGCATATTTTAATAAAATGTTTTGTCGAGCCTTTCCTCAGCTCCGGTGAGTTTCGGGTTATCTCCGCACTTGATTTAAGAGCCAAAAATGTGTTTATCTAATCATTTAATGTAATGTTTTGAATGCTTTACCAAAGAATTCGATAAGTTTTGCAAATAATTAATTAGTTTTTATATTTATTGATTGATTGGCGAAAGTAATGAAATAAATTATATTCTAATTATAGTAAAGTAAAGATAATTATTATTCAAATCATGGTTTTAATGAAAAATGAATTTCAGAGTATTTCCATTCCTTATTCATTAGAGACGACAAATGCATTTAACACTTTTGATTGATTACTCAACTTTAATAAGTGTGTTATAAATAGGAAATGACTCTGATGACAAAATGTATAATTTAAGCTATATCAATTGATAGCTCGATTAAACTTCATGCTCTGTTTACGCGATAAGAAACCTCTCTTCAAGTATAGTATTTTTTAATGGAATACAATAGAATTCATCTGAATTTGAAAAATAATTTGAATTCTGTGTGTATTTATTGTTTGTATAGAAAATTTGAGCTAGTTCTCTAGTATTTATAACTTAGTTAATTTAACTGGATTTAAACTGTATATAGGCTAAATTAAAGC
>JAQIWF010001285.1:0-12581 GCA_034694965.1 Ceratozetes gracilis | reverse complement strand
TTGAGACCAAATTACAGACCATTGAGATCCCAACCAATCGTTTCGCCTTTGATTTCATTTTTCAAGAATTTAATCAATGGATTGAAGTATTCAATGAATGGTTGGACAGACATATGTCTACTCTCCGTTAATATTTGCATCACATCTGGCCATCGCTTAGATAAGCCTAATTTAAGAGCTGAGGACAGCTTTTTTCCCGCAGCTTTATTACCATTGATGTCACATTTATGAAGAGGAACATTTGGGTGTGCTATTTTGCACAAGGCTTTATGGAACTGGAATTGAATTATTCCTGCCACGAAATAACTTTTTAAATAGATAATTTACGGTTAATATAAATCAGGGAAGTTTTCCAATAAATACAGACCTTATATACTCCACAGACGCTACAATATGATATTTAGCACCAGGGTCAAAATCATTTTCAGTTCTCTTATTTGGAGGCGAAATACCCTGATATTTACGTCTAAATTCCCACCACTTCTTATTCCATTCATTATACTGTACTTTCCCTGAGAAGACATCCCATCGCCATAACTCCAGGAGATATGCAAAGGGAAAAACTGCTAATTTGTCTAAAGCTTTGGACATTTGGTAATTGATTGTCAACTCATTGTCTTCTTTTAATTCTCTATAAAAACCCAATTTTTGCAAATGACTGGGAGTAGAGACCGACAGCGCTATCGTATCCCCAATTGCTTCGTGAAAACCTAGAAATTATTGTTCAATCATTTACTTTATTTTATATTGAGAAATGATTAGACCTGGATTAGCTCCATCTCTGAATAGAGCAGGTTGATCACGATACTCCATGAAATATTGGATATGACCCATTTCGTGATGAATAGTAATAAAATCGGACATGGTTATATCCGTACACATCTTAATTCTGTTTCAAAATTAAACACAATTTGAGTTATTTTCTAATATAAACCCAAACTCTACCGAAAATCTTTCTTTCCGTAAAAATCTAAAGCGGAGGCGTGACAGACAACTGTCCTATTCTTTGGCTTAACAAACATTGATTTCTTCCAAAACGTTTCAGTCATTGGCTTTAAACCCAAATCAGTGAAGAATTTATCCGCCATTTTGAACATTTTGAGAGCACTATATTTCTGAAAAATAACATTTAATAACTGAATTTGTGGTATGGATTCAAATTACCCTCTTCTTTAAGATGGGTGTTATATCGAGTAACTTTTTATTTGGAAAAGGAACCACCAAGTCTTGAATTCTCGCTGTAATAGGGAATGATTATCATATAGTAATTAAATGAATATAACAATCACTGACTCCATTCTTGGGCCCACATATTTCCCAAAAGATGTGCGGGAATAGTGCCGTCGGAAGGCATGCGATTTCCATATTTTTGCCTTAATTTCATTCTGACATAAGTGTGAAGTATTTGATAGATTGGTCTCAACTCTTCCCATAATTCCTTCATTTGTTTTTTAAAATCTTTTGTTTCCCAGTCTATGAGCCACATCTCATCCATTGATTTGAATCCATTAAGTTTTGCCACTTTTTTGCCCAAATCTATATATTGTTTGTATAGTTTGCGAATAGGTTTTCCCGCACTGTTTCTCCAGACTGTCCACACTTCTTCTAATTTGTCGTAATCTCTTGTATTAGCCATGAGTTCAGTCAAGTCTTATAGAAATCTTATTAATTATACTGAGATTTATTAAATGAGAACAGTTAATTATCCTGGCTACTCATAAATGCTTGATTTTACATATCAAAATGTTAAATTAGAAATATAGACAATTTATTTGCAAAATTATAGATAAGGAGTAGCTCTAAGAGATGACATACCCGGCTCTAATTCAAGTCCACATTTGCCGTCAACACAGACCTTAGCGCTACTATATATTCGCTCCATTTTTGAGCAGATTTTTGTGTACTTTTAAAAAAAATGTAAGCAATTTATAAAATAATTTAATATAAAATTTCAATCACTTGATTAGCCTCTTCTTTACTGAGTGCGGCTGCACCTAGGATAGATAGTTTTATAATCCTTCGTTTAATGCTATCGTCCGTAAATTGTTTATAATCGAACTTGATCGCTTCCTTCCAGAGTTTTTTATCTAGTTTCCTTTTGTTTTCTTGTGCTTTATTCTAGGTATAAAATAACCATTCTTATATTATTCATTATGTATTACACTATTAATAGCCCACATATTTATCTTCATTTTCATCGGTGACATTGGTTAGGAAGTTGAACTCTGCCAGTGATGACTGTTTGTTATTCTCTAATATCTCTTTGTCACAATTATCCAGGAACTTTTGGGCAATTGTTTGGTCAGTTATTTTATTATCGACGCATATCAGCGAAATTATTTGTAATAAAAGAATTGATTTTATTGAATATTTGGGTAACATTTTAAAAGTGATGAACAAAAATCTCAATGATTTTGATGACAGACGATAAATATGTTGAAGTATCATATTTCAATTCAATATATTCGGGGAGATTTTTATGCTTTAAAACTTTAATTAGTAATTTTACCTCTATTTATATAATTGGAAACAACCATATGGTCAGTTTATATTTTTAATTTTGAAAAATAACATTTAGATTTGCTAAAAGAAAAACCACTACATTATAAAATAGTTAATTTAAAATTCGATTCAAAAGAATTACTTCAAATTAACCATGACAGAGTATTTTTGACGAAAACCAAGAATTTTTTCACCGAGCGAAGCAAGGCAACAAATTTTTTTAACAAAAGACAAAACAATGAGTTTTTGGTATACTCCCCCTCCCCTAAGATTTTTGGAAATATACACCATCTTACCTGGTTTAATCATTAATTAATTTTAATTGTATTTGAAGAAACAATAAAAAGAAGTCCGGTTTAAATATCAGTATTATATTTCAATAAAATTAAACTTCAGATTTCGATCACAAATGTTTCAAATGATTTTTACTCGTATTTAAACTTTATATTATTCTAATCAATAGACAATTACATTTTAGTCGCTGTATTTACATTCTTAAATGTACTAGTAACTTCCACAATGAGACTAAAAGCTGAAATAATTGTACCAAGAACAAGACATACCAATGAGAAAAACAAATGTTTAAGTTTAAGTATAAAACGTCTGTCACCAAGACTTTCGTCAATTATTTCAACAGTTTTAGTAAAATCATATTTATTAAACTGATCCATCATTTTGTCGAATTTGATCCCATCAGTCATTTTGTGACTATAAATGCCTGATTGATGTAAATGTCTTATCCTGATTGTATTAGTTAAGGTTTAGTTAATTTAAAGAATCTTGATTAATTAAACTTACAATTTTGAGAAATTGCTTTTAAATAATTTATCCGAAGATTTTCTTATTGGGAATCCAAGCAAATTAAAGTCAAAGTTGTCCTGTGATTGGATCAGATCGTACTGATTGTAGTGTCTTATAATGAGTCCGATGTTCTCATGTCTTTCGATATAAACCATATTTTCATTGATAATTCTTTTAACAGTCCTTTCGCTAAACTTTTCTTCGTGAGTGATATCAACCAGTCTTTGATTTAACATTTTGTATCTCTTCTGCACTAATGACTTGATGTTTGACCTCTCGATTACCAATATTTTAATGTCTGGGTTATCATTCAATAGTTTGAAACTATCAATTCTGATTGGCTGTTGAGACGTTTCCAATGCACGCACATCCCCTTGAAAACAATTGATAAGAAATACCGACAAAAATGACCAACAGATTATTAACGACTTTATCTTGTATGTTTTGATTGAAACACCTATAAGACAATTATTTAAATTAAATTAGAATTTTTTTTAACCTTTTCCTAATAGGATTCCTAAGTAGTCAAATATAATCTTGATATTTGCATCAAATGTTCTTAATTGAGCAAGTAAAACATTCAATCCATAGATTGTAAAGAATGTAATCAACAATAAGAGCCAAATATCATAAGTGAAAGTATTTAATGCAGTGAATAAATTAATGTTTGGAAATTTCCTTGGTGAACTTAATATTGACATCAATGTAGAGTCAGGAAAGAAATAGGGAAAATCAAGTAAGTCCAATCTTTCCATATTGACCGAGTAGAGGGCAGGTATCAAATCTGAAACCTGGTTATAATTTAAATGTCATGAATAAATAAATAATAAACCTACATTTTGATAAATAAGACCCAGAGCACCATTCCATGAGCCGTTGGCTAAGCGATTTCCTCCCCTTATATCATGAACAAGGTTGAATAATATTCTGTTAATTTAAAAATAAACTATTAATTCAATCAATCATTTCTTGAATTGAAAATAAATTTCTTACTTTTGTTTGAAATTGTTTTTAATTATTTGAATTAAATACATGTTTTGGTCGCAAAATAAAAGCCTTGAGTAATCTTGGTTATACACCTTATTACAAATTAATAATGATTTTCTATGAAAGTAAATTCCAAATTCTTACCCTGCTGGCAAAAATAGCCACAACGATAGAAGTTGATGAAATATTTTGGTTCGAGTAAATCTGAGTTTCATTTAAAATTATACAAAATTCTTTTAAATACAACATACTATTTAGTGAGAAATTATGTTGGTCAGTTATTAAATAATAAATTCCCTTATTGTAAAATGTTTAAATAAAAATGTTAAAAAATAACATTTGCTTGGTGTATCGACAAAATCAATAATAAGAATGACTTCTATGTAAAATCAAGACATTTATACAATTATAATGAGAATATGAAGCAAATGAGATGAATTACAATATTTCACATTTATATTAAAGAAATTTCTTGGTTAATTTTATCCATTCAAATCAAATATTTATTATTAAAATGATTAATCAACCCATATATCATTTGTTACTGATTTCACCACCCAAGTCGACCGTGAAATATATCCTGGAAACTATTATGAATGAGTTATTTGATTTATAGGGCGATTATTTATAAACATGTCTTTTACAACTTCACAGAAAATCAATAGTAAAATGTCAAAAATAAACTAATGCTTAATATGTATGGGATAACTGAATAAAAACTTTCAAAGACTATCTTGTTAAAAAACGATTTCAACAAACCTACCCTTTTCTACCCATTTAATCGGGAACAGTATGTTTGTAAAATAGAGTGATAATAATCTAATCATTGCAAGGGTTGGAAAAATATGACATCACTTCTATACAAAACAATTCGTTATAACAATCAAATCAGATATTAATTGACAAATAGTTATGAAATATTTGAGGCGTTTATTTTGTATAATCCTGGATATAAAAGACATTTTACCCTTAACTTAACATTTATTCAAGAGTAATTTTAAATTGATTAATTTGTGTTAATTTATTGACAAGATGAAATTCATATTTACTCAATATGTGTTTTTAATTTGCACGATATTATATCGTATAAGCACACAGAGTGTGAACCAGTCCATATCCACAGGTGATTTCACCTCGTCACCAGAACCAAATTCCACAATCGAATTTGGTTCAACACCAGGTACCAATTTTACAACTCAATTCAATACCACAGAGGAAGGGAATTCAACCATTATTACCGGTAAAACTGAATATCCTGATTACAATGGATATTTGGGAATGTGTTTTGAATATTGTCAAGGTGACCACCAAGTTTGTGTTGATAATAAATGTCAGTGTACCTCACAATATTCTTGGAATATAATGAGTCATAGATGTGAGCCATTCATTTGCAAGAATTCCTCAGAATGTCAGACCTATGATTCCAATAGGTTTTGTGAGAATGGGTTGTGTAGGTGCAATCAATTTACTCAATCAGATACAGACAATGGCAACAAATGTACTGCCACTCAATGCACAAATTCACGTGATTGTAGCAGTTTATATTGCATTAGTGGTAACTGTGGATGTCACCCTGGATTCAAAATGAATTATGAATTAGGAGAGTGTATGAGGTTTAATTGTACCTCTTCTTCTCAATGCCGAATAAATGACCAGAATAGGTTTTGTGATACTAATGATGGCGTTTGCAAATGTATGGAAACATTCCATGAAGATGTCGAAGATTTTACCTGTAAACAAACAAGCTGCAACAGTTATGATTCATTTTGCCAAGATAACACTCAAACTTGTTATGGAGAGTACTGTTATTGCGCTCAAAATTATACTTTGAATGAAAATACGGGAAAATGTGAACTCAATTCGTGTGAGAATTATACGGATTGTCATTCGAGAATTCAGAACAGCTTTTGCTCAGAAGGGATGTGCGATTGCAAGAATAATTACAACAAATTATCAATTTTAAACAACATTTGTTTTCCATTAACCTGTACAGATGATGTGTCGTGTCCTGACCCTCGCGCATTCTGTGTGGATAAACAATGTGAGTGCCTAGCCAACTATCATTTGAGTAACATTAGTGGCAAATGTGAGCGATTCTCATGTCAAGAGTCTTTAGAATGCCAAGAGTATGACCAAAATCGGTTTTGCCTCAATGGTACTTGTAAATGCGATGGTAAAATGTTTGCACCGAATAGGAAGAATGGAATGAAATGTGAGCCCATTGCCTGCAATAGTCCAGTTGACTGTTCCCTCAATAACTCCAAGTGTATGGACAAACAATGCATATGTGCTCCAAATCATTACTATAACAGCACAATACAATCTTGTCAATATTATGAATGTGAGTCTTCACGACAATGTCTAACATCTCTTCATAATGATGGACGGGTGTGTCAATCTGGTCAATGTTTGTGTCCTAATGGCTCGAGACCTGATGTTTTAAATGGGGGTAAATGTGTAGAGATGTCGACCACTTTTGAAAGCTTTTGTGTGTCGAACGAAAACTGTGAATATAGGGATGAAAAATGTGTCGAAAATCGGTGCGAATGCGCTCCGGATTACAGGTATAGAATGGATTTACAGAAATGTATGCCTTTTGTGTGCAGTAATGACACTCAATGTCATGATTCTGATTTGAACCGAGTATGTAATGATGGACAGTGTTTTTGTGGCGATGGCTATAAACCCGATCATAATAATGGAGAAAAATGTTATAAAACGTCGGCCACATTTGGGAAGTCCTGTTTTGAGAGTACTTGTTATGAAGCCAACCAAAGATGTGTTGATGACATTTGCAGGTGTAAACCAAACTATAGATGGAATGAAGACACACAAGTATGCGAATATTTCACCTGTACCATAAACACTGCATACCTGTGCGGTGGTCAATATGATTATCACCGATATTGTGATTCATATGGCAGAGGGTGTGTTTGTCAGGAGGAATATTTGGCAGACGGAGCCAATGGTGACAAATGTGATATATATAATCCCCCCTTCATTCCTGATGTGACATTTGAACCGATAATTATTCCCACTGTGGAGACCCCTACTATTACTTATGAATATGAATATAACTATAATTATCTCTATTACTTCATACCAATAGCTTTTCTAGCCTCTCTTACAGCTGGATCCTATAAGCTGCGTCGTGCTAGACTATCCAATTCTCAAATTAAGACTGGAGTCAGTAAAGCTTAAAATTCGAGTTAAATTATTATTATTGTGCTTATTATTGATTCCTGAATAAATTTACACGTTTTAATATTATTGTTTGATGAAAAATCATCTAGACATAAAACTAGTTTATTTTTAATGATTAAAACAAGTAACAATGATGTAATGGAAAAGTACATGTTTAATTTCTAGAATAAAATGCATGATAACTTAATGAATGTCTCTTTGCAAATATTAAATGACTAAAAGTATTTAAGAATACAGTTGGTGTAAGTCAGAAATGGCCAAGGGAGAGGGAGTCAGACCAAAACTCCATACCAGCGAAAAATTTGGAACCCCCTGTCGCGGAGCGAAAATTTAACATTACGTCTATGGATAGATACTAGGTCAATGAGAATTTTTAACAGACACTATTTCTCTGTTGAGAAATTTTTTTAATTTTCTCCTCTGACCCCCCTTAATCATGGCCATCCCTGGTGTATGCATTAAAAATAAAATAAGTATTCGCGTATTGTTTAGTGGGAAGTCTTTTGTGGTTAAATTGATATTTAATTAAATTTAAAAGGATATCACATATCAGTAGATTTCATCGACGATGTGGTTGATATACAACACGTAATATGGAGTAAATCTATTTCAAACATTTATCAAAATGTAAATCTCATCTAAAATTTAATATATTTGTAAACAAATTGATTGTAAAGAAAATAAGTCAATAAGTCTTTTGACGAATTATCTCATCTTAAGATCACTTCAAAATTGTTTATCTGAGTTGTGCTCAAAATTTTTATTTGGCTCTAAAAAAAGGTTATCTATTTTTGAACGCATTCACAATCGCTTAGAATTCTTGAAAAGAGAAAAGTTTAGAGAAAACAACGCTTAAGAGAATAGTTTAGTTGAGTCGAGAAGCAGACAATAACGTGATGTCGGCCTCAGTCTCACCGCTTCTCATCAAAAGAGCACTCCTTTTGATTATTTCATTCATTTTCATAATCGGATGTTTTATATTCATCGATGGAGTGATTGAAATCATAAATCTAAGAACTAATGAATTTGAGTACAATTTGGAGGAAGAATCGGAAAAACTGGAACTCATTAGCGAATCCATTTCGACCAACTTTACCGCTGTAATTGAGGACCGTTTCCCGAGCACAGGTGCTCCCAGTGTTATATTCATATTTGGTGTGATCAGCATAATTGAGTCAGTTTTGGGCACAATAGCCCTCAACAAAGAAGACCTGCGGCTGTTGTCTGCGTACAGCATAACTCTCGTAATCGGACTCTTCATCAGATCTCTCTTCTTCTTCGCCACTGTTTGTATGTATGCCTTCACTGTAGACCACAATCCCATCAGAGCCACCACTCTATTGAGTGCTGTCGTGGTTGCCATCGAACTGATACTCATTCCCTGTATCTGTCATTTTGCCAAAATTGTCAAACGAGGAGATCCCCAACAACTACAACAACAAACTTAAAGACATTCAAAAACTCAAAACTAATATAATTATGATTTTGTGACCAAAAGTGTGTTCAGAAAATGTGTTTTTAATATTAATTTATTTTTGTCTCAAATTTTCCATTCTTTTGCAAAAAGTTAATTAAAATCAAAAGTATTTGTAATTAAGTTTCGTTTCATTCACTGTCTATTAGATGTGCTTTTATTGGCAAATATAAGGTTTCACTCTTTGTAAGCATCCCTTTCGAAGAAATGTCATTAAATTTCTATGATTTCCTAAACGACTCAATATTTCAATTGAATTAATTCTTGGTCTAAGAGTTGTTGATCTGATGGATAGCAGACATAGATGGAGAAGATGTGGCGAAAGTACATTCCATTAATTTTCTTACTCTTCTCCAAGTCTTACATCCTTTTGTTTGACGCATACATCGAAGTACAGACGGACCGTCTCCTTCTAAGAATAGTTTCTATGGAAACTGTCAGTCGATCCAGTTTTTGGGGATGTGGTGCCAATTCTGTGCTCTGTCTCGTTTCAGTAAAGCACAGAATTTTTTGAGAACTCAGTACTAAATAGTTTCAATCAAATTAAATGTTTGCGAATTTGTTAAACAAATGCTTATAAATAGTTTTGAGTCAAAGAATTTGTTTAATTAATTCAATGAAATGTAGACTCAAATGAGTTTAACACAAGTTTTTGATTAAAAATCAAAACAATGTCTATAAAAGTTGTTTGGGTAAAGACAGTGAAGACCATAATAGAGTTCGTCTCTATTATCTACTTCGTTGTGGGAGCCTTTGTATTCCTGGGCAGTCTATTACTTCTCTTGTGGGCAGTGATGCCATCGACGAGCTTCAAAGCGGGTTCGTGTATGATCGCAGCATTTGTCGGCATCGGAACAGCTCTTATTGGCTTCATTGGTGCCTACACTGAGAACTTTTGCATGACTATGGCTTATGGTGTGCTTATGGTTGTCACATTCGCAATGAGAACCATCTCAGCCCTGGTCTTACTCAAGATTACAGGCAGTCCCTACGAGACTGAGATACCGGCCATTTTGCACGGACTTCCGGGCACTTCTGCCGTTTACATCGAACTAATGCACGCCATCGTCGAGATAACACTATCGGTCTGTGCTTTCTATCTATGCTGGGCTATCAATAAAAAGGAGGCACTGGTACAGTTCAACCCTCAATATTACTACACTGCACCCAATTATGATTCTGTTCACTCCAACTCCAGTCTAATATAATTTCTTATGTAAAATAGCAGTCGTTCTCTGAATTACAATGTATTTAAATTCTGTGTATATTTTTGTTGTCATAAATTCTAGCCTTTAATTGAATTTATATATAGTTTTATAGTCATATAAATTATAGAATTATAAATATTTTTCCCGTTCTGTAAACTTTCAAAACTTCAATAATAGAGGATATTATTTATCCCAAATAAAAACAGTAATTAGAAAAGTGTCGAAACTCATTATCTATGCAATTCTTAAAGTAGTTTTAGCAAGGTTAGCAATAAGGAAATAGACAAAAATCCTAATATCCAGACATAAAAAAATTAACAAATATTTCGAAACATAATATAGTATTTAAATCCTTATATAATATTTTATTCATTTATTTCAAAAGACACCAAATTTTATTCAATACTTAATCTAAGATTAAATGAGAAAAAGCTTTGAAACTAAATAATAGGCCGAAAATTGTAACACATTTTGCATTAAAATTCATGTTTAGCCTAATTGTGACACAAATTCATTGAAAAACTTTAAGACAATATTAAGACAAAATGAGTCATATTTTCTTTAGAAATGGGGATTTTTGCCCCTAATTTCCAAAGATATACAAATAATTGTATGAATTGTAGTTTATATCAAACAAAAGGCAATTTTAATTCATTCAAAATATAATTAAATATCGTTTTAATAAATTTTCTCACAAATTAAAGCTGTCCTCAAAAGCTCTCATATTTCAAAAGTGAATATAATTGGAAGAAATCCCAAAACTTTTATATAA
This sequence comes from Ceratozetes gracilis, assembly GCA_034694965.1. Classification (NCBI taxonomy): domain Eukaryota; kingdom Metazoa; phylum Arthropoda; class Arachnida; order Sarcoptiformes; family Ceratozetidae; genus Ceratozetes; species Ceratozetes gracilis. Next base: position 1,633 of record JAQIWF010001285.1, on the reverse strand, counting down.
TATAAAATAATTTAATAACGGAATGAAAATCAAAACCTATTGAAAAGTAGCTCTAATTATGAGACTCCATATGTTTCGACCAAAGCCTTCACTCTATTAACGTAGGCTTTCTTCGCGTCCTCTTTGCTCATACCTGTCCACACAATCATTCAAATTTAATCAGTCAATAGATTACAAATGTTTACCCTTTTTGCCGTTCCAGGCGTCCCATTTGGCCTTCCCTTTCAGGTCAAGCATTCCGGGACGGGCTGTATAACAAAATTATCATTCAGTCAATTGTTTCAATTGATGTCAAACAGACCGGTATTGACATCGCCGACAGAGGACTGCTTGAAGAGGGCATAGACTTCAAGCAATTCCTGGTCCGTAGGCTTTGCCTTCAATTTCTTCACGTCTTCAACAGCTTTATTGAATTGCTATTTAAAGATAAGACACAAATCAATGAAAAGCATTCAAACAATTTTCAAAAATAAAGTAATCCATTAGACTGTTATGTCAGATAAGTTATCAAATTGTACTAGCACAAACAGCAGTCTTATTCATTCATAATGCAATTCATTGCTATCTTATGCCAATTTACACCAAAATCTCTGATTGACATAAAGGACAGGACCTCTTTTAAACTCCATTCTTATTCTCCAAATAAATGCATTTATAAATGAGTATTAATTGAGTGACACTTCGAAACATATTTCGCATAATATTTGCAATCATTTTAAATATTTAAAAAGCGAATAAAAATGAATTTAAAATGAAATAAATTCGTCAAAACATCTTCGATACAAATCACCAAATATTTGATAACTTCCAACACTTCTCATAAACTTAACAAAACGACAATTATTTTAAGTTTAGTTCTTTTGTATTGATTTAAGGGTAGAATTGATAGAAATAAAACTTTTTTATGCATAAGAATTGTGATTATCTATCAAATACTGTAATGATGTCTAAACTGAATAAACAATTAATATATTCATTGTCTTCAATTGTTCTAGGGGAGGGACTAGAGCAACGCCCCTTTAGAGTCTTATAAATTGATCTGGTTCTTTTGCTATAATACCTATCCAGGGCTTAAAAACGTTGGACAAACCTATTGCTTGTCGGCACCCCTGAAGGCAATCAATACAATGAAGTCTTAAATTGTAGACAGAGTTCGCCTAAAGTCTAATTACTTTTTAATTAAGAAAAACTCTATAAATAGTTTCACTTCTGAACTATCATTCATTCAATTGATTGAATAATTGGTAATTCAATACAAATAATATTTAAATTTAAAAATTAAATTCTAAACAAATAATGAAATTGTTTTCAATACCTCATCCAAAGACATGATTCTTGAGTTGATGTGAACTGAATATTAGACTCGAGGAGAAAATGACACGACTTTTATCGATAACTTCTGTCGACTTTTGAACCAAAGGCTGAACGAAACCAATGATTAGAAAAAGTGTTGAAAATGTTTTATAAGACTTTTATTTAAAAGGATTTTTCCTCAAAAAAGGGGGAATGAAAACAAGAAAACAAAATGATGTCACGTTTGGGACACTATATTGTCTTTGAGTGAGAAAATTGCCTCTAAGTTGAGTTTATTTCCGCTTAAATATGAGTTTTTACCGTAAATATCGAGTAAATA